>LBNU01014156.1:75139-96601 GCA_014162995.1 Artemisia annua | reverse complement strand
ATTGGAGCTGGTAGCACGGGTAGCACAAGGTAGCACGGGTAGCACATGACCAAATTTGGAATTTGCATGAAAAATGACTCAATAGTGGTTCTAAATTCGATTTTTGGCACTTTTTTGGAATTTTCCCGATAGAAAATGACAAGTAAAGCTATTTAAGCTGTTTGTTAATAGCTACAAGCTTTTAAGAACTTGCATTACAAACTAAGTAAAACCATAAATTTTTCTTGAAAGGCAAAAAAAACTTCTTTTAAAAAAACAAATAAGTAAAACTAATAATCGAGTAAAGGAATAAATGCAAAACTTGTTAATGGAATAACAAGTACCAAATCCTTTAGCAGTAGGCGTATCCTTAACAAATTTCCTTCACACAGTTGCCTGTATAAACATGCTTAAAAGATTTCTTGAACACTAACAAAAATTTTACATTTGTATCTTTCGATTTGTTCAATATGAGAATCCTTAACTAATACAACGATCTCATATCAATGAACAAGTGTGATAGTTTGGTAGCAACACTTGTCGTGGAGACCAGTGTCAAGACTCTAGACCAGTATAAAGTAACCTTGGTATTAGCATGCCAATCAATCATTTGCGAATTTCGTGCATGTACAAATCAGATTAAATTGACGGATCTGTATAAGGAGTTATCATTCCGAGGACATTTCCCAATTTGTGCCACCAGTCCTCTTAAATACACGAGGCGCCTTCGAAGGAAAGGCTTCTTTCCAATCTGGATGTTGTATTAGGTACTCCCATATCCTAAAACATGACTTTTGTTAGATGAAACCCCAAATATTTAACAAATGCAAAGCTGCAAAAGACTATGCCATGACTATTGTTCGTGTAGATATGAGTTGTGTGAAAGATTGAAAGGAGCAGAGTACAAAAGACAGCAGAGACAATGATATCTCAAGCTAAACTTGCCGGAATATTTCAGTTCTGTACAATGATTTAATTGGATCTCAAATAATTGAAAATAAAAAAGAACGTGGACCTCTAAATGTGTTTACCTTTTCTGATTATCAACAAAATCTGGAACCTCAGCGGCAGGTGATGTTGAAGTAGTAAGAAGAATTTCCAGATCGGAACGGTGTCTCATCACTGAAGCAATGTGTACTTGGCGCATACTCCTGTAAATGCCAGACAATACTATTATTACCATTATCCAAGTCTAACAACAACTCAAGTCGATCCAAATTTAAGCACTATTTTTGTAACTGTAAGAGATTCTTTATCATATCCTTGAATTATGCAACTAAAGACATGTAGAACCTAAAAGGAGGTGGTGACGTTCATCAAAAACAGAAGAAAACTCTGCAAACTCATTTTGATAATTCAGTTATAAATGTTGAAAGTATGATTCAAAGTGATTGATCTTCTGATGGTTACAAGTTATCCTAAATAAATGTCTTAATTATCGTTCTAAAAAAAATGTCTTAATTACTTTTGTGTCTTTTAGTATTTCAACTTCCTGTACGTTGAATACTTGTTTATGTTTTGTTGCCTATATAATGGCTAGTATCCTATTCCAATAAAGCATGAATAAAAGTAATAATCATTCTCAATACAAAGTCTTGTTTCTGTCATAATTCCCAACAATAAATTTTGTACTGACATTCACGAAGGAAATTATTAACTCGGTTGTAAAAAAATTTCATCTAGACCATTTGCAAATAGGTCCATAAAGACTTAGAAAACAATGACATTAACGGGTTGACTTGGGTTTCTAACAGGCTAACATGTCAAATGGATATAACAAACAAACTCAACTAATATGGAAACAAATTAACAGTCACCCTAAAGTGTTTACTCGATGCATATTATATTCCACAGTTAGTAGGTCAACCACATCTGACTCGTATAGTCGTATTACACAACCCGGCCGACCCTCCCATTTTGCCGCCTCTAAGAAATACGAAGGGGAAATTTACCAGGAGAATGGTTTGATGACAAATCTGTCAGCTTGAGTTTCATAAGTGTCTAGTAACCGGCCAGCCAATATAGGGTTCTCAAAGGAAGCACCTAAACGGATCCTCCTTATGATTTCATCTGGACACCTTGTACTTCTATCAAAATTGGCTGGGACAACCGAACCACTGGATGTTTCTACCTGAAGATGACTTGTTACTTGTTAGAGAATAAATGGGATAGTTGCGTATATAGATAACCATCTATGGTCCAATTCTACTATAGGTGATCAATTTATTTTGGCCAGAAAAAGCCATAGTGGCTTAAAAATACTGAGGTTTATAATCAATTTTATATTTTAAAAAGAAACATAAATAAAGGCAATCTGCTATGATTTNCTATCAAAATTGGCTGGGACAACCGAACCACTGGATGTTTCTACCTGAAGATGACTTGTTACTTGTTAGAGAATAAATGGGATAGTTGCGTATATAGATAACCATCTATGGTCCAATTCTACTATAGGTGATCAATTTATTTTGGCCAGAAAAAGCCATAGTGGCTTAAAAATACTGAGGTTTATAATCAATTTTATATTTTAAAAAGAAACATAAATAAAGGCAATCTGCTATGATTTAAGATAACATGGTAACTCAACTGACATGTCAGATTTGACCATTTTTTCCCCTCAACATGGTGCCTGAAAACCAGTTATCTCAGGCAGTTAAAAATTTAATGGTTTATTTTGTGGCCTAAGTTAGGTTGGTTACCCAAAACAGAAATCAGATGAAAGTTGGTTTATCTTTTAGCCTCTAGCCCAGAATAGATGTCCTATACACATATGACTAAAATTCGGAACTTTTACAGACACTTGTAAAAATGATTGTTACAGCTAAATTTTGTTGGAGGTTCTTCAAGGCAAAACATATTAAGGGCAAATGGTGCTTAATGAATGACAATGAATATCTTGATTCAAAATAATTTGGAAAATCAAGGAAGAAACTAACCAGGAGCCCATGAAAGATTGGATATGCATTTCCCTCTGAGTCCCATCTTGTGTTGTGCTTAAGCACTTGAAAATTTTGAATCTGGAACTTCAGCTTGCTCTCAGCTAACTTTTCTACTATTTTAATACAAAGTGGGAAGGAATATCCGTCCATTTCTGAATATAGTTCGGATCCGTCATCATCATTTCCCTACTTCAAAACATGTTAAACAGAGTGAGTGAGTTAGAGGTGGTAAATAGGTGAAATGGATATCTGGCCAAGAAGAGTCGGGTCAAAACAGGTCATTGGTTAGCACAGATTAGGGTTGGCTTGGGCGGGGTCAGGTTGACCTACCCAACACCTTTTGTCCAATTTTTTAAAATTTACATATACTAAATGTATTAAAATGATCATGCACACTATAACATTAAAGTAATAATACTTCACGAATAAGACGATTTAGGCAGCTGTTTAAACTATCTAAGCATTTAATAAGCTTACAGTGAGTTTTGACCTGTTTCCTTATTAGCTGACTTATATAATTTTACCCATTTGACCAGTCATCAATAGAATTCAACCCGAATTGACACATATTTTATATATATGGGTTAAAAGTTCCACCTATCCGTTTCATAAAATCTATGATATACAATATGGCCCAACATTCTTCTCAATATAAAAAAATTAGTGAGACTAAACTTGTAAACACATCATTAAATTCAAAGGAAAAGTAGAGGCTGTTGAAACAGACTTGCGGAGCAGAATCATCAAATGCGCCAACTAGATGAACCTGCATCCATGAAGAAATAACAAAATATTAATTACTAGAGAAGTTTAAACCACAAAATAAGATGATTTGCTTTAAATGCAGAACTTATTAGAGTTAAAAGGACACAGAACAGTACATCCAAAATAGCATTGTCATCAGAATCTGAAACTAATGACAACATCTGGGAGAGGCCAATATCAACAACATCTGGAGTATCCAAATGGGCACAAGACGTCCTACAGTCATGATAAGCACATTTGAGGAGTTTAGAATTAATAAGTACTGATAGTTAATTAGGATACCAACACTCCAACAGATATGCCATCTTTTGAAAAAGGTAAGCGGATTCTTACATGCCACTTCTGCTGTTTCTAATGACAATGCCAACACAGGTTGTTGCTTCATCAGTGCCAATGATCTACAACACAAGGAGACAAAAGAAAAAAGAAAATAAGCTCTCTTTTTTTTTTTTTTTTTTTTTTTTTTTTTTNTTTTTTTAACAAAATACAGCTTCATAATCTAAGAGATCCCACAGTTACTAACGCCGCTTCCCTAAAATGTACAATTTCCCTTATGGAAAAGAAATACAAAGGACGTTTTGTGCCAAGTATTCAGCGCTTTTGAATAATAAACACAAACTCAAGTTCAATTAAAAAACGAGCTACATTTATAAAATATCTTATTTTGTACATATTAGATGGAAATTTCTTACGTTTATAAGATCTGTTAATGTGGATATTATCTTAAGATTACCAATTATTTTCACTGATTTATCTGGATTTGATCTCATCAGTCCCTGCTATGAGGGCACAATATGAACTTATTTTATATGTGCTACTTGATGGCCATCTCGGTATCAACTAAGGATAAAACCCTTCAATTTGTGTTGTTTGTTCCGAATTAATCTCCCATTCTTTTAGAAACTTATGATATACTCAAATTGAATTCCTAAGTTCTACTGTATTTATACTAATGTAATTTTCAGGTTTGTAGTGGGGGAACGATTGGCAGTGCTAAAGTCCGGGCAGGGCTATAACTTCTTGAAGCTGTTCGAAAACCCAGGCACAAATTCATCCGTTCACCACGCCCAGTTCCGAGAACAATCTGATATTGTGGCACAATCGATTAGGCCATCGAAATTTCAGCTACTTAAACAAATTATTCCAGACATTTCAACAGAAATCCAAATTCTTTCAACTGTGAAGTTTGTCTACTATCAAAGCACACTCGCCGTTCCATAGAGTCTCATCCACTCCACTTGATCTATAGTGGTGTTTGGGGACCGTCTCGAGTACAAAATACATCCGACTAAAGGTGGTTCGTCAAATTCATTGACGATCACAACCAACGCACTTGATTATTTCGTATAAAAGATAAGTCAGAGGGTCTTATTTTTCAAATTAGGTTCATATACTGATAAACAAGAAATTATTCATATCATTTCTTGTGTTTACACCCCACAACACACCGGAATTTCGGAAAGGAAGAACCGTCATTTACTCGAGGTCACATGTTCTCTTATATCAGAAAATCATGTTCCAACCACTTTTGGGGTGAAGCGGTTATGACAGCGGCAAATTTAATCAATCGTATGCCATCCAGGGTGCTCAATTACCAAACGCCTCATCCAAGGTCAGACAGACCACACCATGTTTTCAGAAGATTCACCCAAAGGCTCAACTGCTATCATGATAGTCTATCTAGACGACATCATCCTAACTGGTAACAACACAAAAGAAATTAAAAGATTGAAGAATGTGTTGGGAAACTAGTTTAAGGTTACGGATCTTGGACAACTGACATAAGTCTTGGACTGGAGATGGCCCGATCACAAAAGGGAATATCCGTTTCACAACGATAGTACTCCCAAAATCAGTAAAAGTACACCACAGATCTTCTAAAGACTGGATTGCTTGGTTGCAAACCCACAGAAGTTCCTATGCAACCAACTAAGAAATCATAAAGANTCTATAAAACCCAATTGGTCCCAATTGGAGGATTTGTGTAATAATAGATATACGGTATAATAAAATAATAGAAATCACTCTTCTTCTCTCCTGTTTTTGTGTAACTTCCAGACATTTTACTAAAACTAGAGCAGTAGAACCCACTCCTGTATATATTGATAAGTGTGTGACATTTGGTCAATATGAGGCGTAAAAAGAGATCATGGCAATATCCAAGAAGAGAACAAAAGATATACCTTAACACGTTCAGGGTTAACAATAGCATATTCTCTTTGAAAGACGTACACACAAGTTTGCACATTACTCTGTGACCCAGATTCTTCAGGAACTGAGAACTTCCTTTCTGTGGTAGCACGGAATAAGCCTGAGGCATATACCAAATGATCATGCTTCAGTAACGCCCTAACCATGTCACCACCCTGTACATTATCACAAGTTACAGCTATCATAAACTATATGATACCAAAATAATAGTATCAGTGATCCATCAACTCATCAAGAAAAGCATCAATAACAGGCCTAGTTTGAGTTCATGTTTAATACACACAAGCCTACTTAAATCATTTGAGTGTGCCTTCTATTTTCTAGAATAATGTCACATGTCAAATATAAGTGTAAATAGTCATGACAGCATATAACCACAAATTCCCTCCTGCTAAAGTATATGTTACACCATAATATTCCAAGTCAAAGAAAATGCTTCTAAGATACTCCAGACATGACATAACATGACCCAAAAATAAGATGTCAATGCATGTCCTCAACAGAAGCAAAAATTATCATTTTTCCTTGAAATATCAAGTAAGACTAATGCCCAAGAACCAGGGGCGGAAAAGTAGCAAATGTCATTGCACAGGATAACTATAAAAAATTACATGAAGCAGAAGGATGTGCTGGTAGACATAAGATAGTGCAGATCAGGAATGCCACAAAAGTCTGCCAGCATTTATGGGATTGCATATTTTTGGGGGGCTTATTGGCTTATTGCATATTCTGTAAGTAAAGCACATTCAAAGTGTATGAATCTGTCAGCTAATTGGCTTCCTAGCTTATTTTGCACATTGGTACATAATTATTTTAAAGTGCTTAAAAGCCATAACAATAAGCTGAAATATGGAATCCCAAAGACCATCTAAAACTAGTTGACATGACTCTTCTGTCATCCTATATAAGTATAATACAACAAACGGGACTCTGGTTTCATACTTCCATAAAATCATGTGTTTATAACCAAGAATTTGCGTAATCTTATAGTTTAGTAACTCAATAAGCTGATAAGCACCTCAAATAAGCTTAGCAAAACACCCCATTGAACCTAAACAATTCCAAATATCAGTGTTGTAAAAAGCGGTCTAGGCGGCCGCCTAGGGCCTAGGCGCTAGGCGGTCACTTACCGTGGCGATTTGAAGCTAGGCGGACGAATTAGACGTTTTGGTCAAAAGGCGGTCAATATCCCGCCTAGGCGGGTCAAATCGGGCTAGGCGGTCAACAAATTGGCTATCGTTTTTTTGACCCATTAAAAAGTTTATACAATAGGCCAAACAAATAACTCAAGAGGGCTTTAAAAATAGACCAAAACTTAAGCAAAACCACACATAATGTAAATTTTGCATCATATATAAAAAATATATAATTAAAAGTAATAAAAACATTAATAAAATTATCAAAAATATATAAATTATGCAGATTTTACATCAAATACGTATAATTTAAAATTTTTCATATAGAAAAGTTCAATCCGCCTAGGCGGCGCCTAGGCCCCGCCTAGGCGGCCTAGGCGCTAGGCGGTGGTCGACCGCCCGACTAGCGCCTAACGCTTTTTGCAACCTTGCCAAATATCTAGCACGTTTTCGACAATCTTAAAAGATATCTACCCCATCCTTTCGAAACAAGACATACACACTCAGCTACTACATGATATGCTCAAAATCACAAATCAATGTGGAATCAAATTTTCTGATACAACTACCATTGCAGATATGGCTGATCATGGTTGTTGGAAATGGCTGAATAAGTGGATTAATCAGTTTCCAACCATTACTAATATCCCTATGCCTCACTTGATTCCAAAAGTTCCTGATAGCACTGTTTGGATTACTAATAAAGGGAAAGAAGCATAATCTTCAATCAGAAAAGCATGGAAAGATTTTAGAAAATGGTGTTCCAATATGTTGGGGACGAGCAGTATGGTAGAAGGGAAATTGCTTACTCAGAATAAGCTTTGTGTAAGACGGAAGTGGATTCTCAATGCCACTTATTCTCTAAAATGTCCTTATTCACAGAGACTATGGTGGAAATTACGACAAATGGAAACCATGAAGATTCAGGTGAATGATTGGAAATGTACTATTCAAGAAATGGTTGCAACTAAAGCCACTAATGGCATTTGGATCATCACTAGAAGGCTTATCTTTGCTGCTGCAGTGTAATACATTTGGCAGGAAAGAAATATTCAAGTTGCTGACTTTAAAAGTCAGAAGTCTCGTGCAGTGCAAAACATATCAGCAAAGTGGTTCAGAAATAAGCTGAAAATATGAAATCCCAAAGACCATCTAAAACTATTTGACATGACTCTTATGCCATCCTATATAAGTACAATACAACAAACGGGACTCTGGTTTCATACTTCCATAAAATCATGTGTATATAACCGAGAATTTGGCTAATATTATAGTTTAGTAACTCAATAAGCTGATAATTACATCAAATGAGCTTAGCAAAACATCCCATTGAATCTAAAAAATTCCAAATATCTAGCACGTTTTCGACACTCGTTAAAAGATATCTACCCCATCCTTTCGAAACAAGACAGTGTGACATACACACTCAGCTTACATGAGACATGACTACATGATATGCTCAAAATCACAAATCAATGTGAAATCAAAATTGCTGATACAACTACCATTTGCAGAAATGGCTGATCATGGTTGTTGGAAATGGCCAAGTGAGTGGATTAATCAGTTTCCAACCATTACTAATATCCCTGTGCCTCACTTGATTCCAAAAGTTCCTGATAGCACTGTTTGGATTACTAATAAAGGGAAAGAAGTATAATGTTACATTAGAAAAGCATCGAAAGATTTTAGAAAATGGTGTTCCAATATGTTGGGAACAGTATGGTAGAAGGGAAATTGCTCCGAAGTGGATTCTCAATGCCACTTATTCTCTAAAATGTCCTTATTCACAGTGTTTGTGGTGGAAATTACTTCAAATGGAAAACATGAAGATTCAGGTGAATGATTGGAAAGGTACCATTCAAGAAATGGTTGTAACTAAAGCTACTAATGGCATTTGGATTATCACTAGAAAGCTTATCTTTGCTGCTGCAGTGTAATACATTTGGCAGGAGAGAAACGGTAGACCTTTTCGGAACGCGGAAAGAAATATTGAAGTGTTTACATGAAGTGGTGCTAGAGAATTTAAGACTCAAGTTGCTGACTTTAAAAGTCAGAAGTCTTGTGCAGTGCAAAACATATCAGCAAAGTGGTTCAGAAATGAGGCTAGTGAGCCGTGCAAGACGGGAATACTTTATTGAAGCTGAAGCTGTATAATTTGATGTATAATGTATGCTATGTTTCGAAATCTGTTTGGATTGTCCCTCTTTATTTGTTTCGCCAAAATTAGTGAGATTCAAGGGGCTTGTCCTTAATCTTTATTTCGACTATATAAGTACAATACAACCAACGCGACTCTCATTTCGAACATTCATAAACCATGTCAAGAATTTAAGTAATCTTATTGTCTTTGGTAACCCAATAAAGCTGAGTACATGATATGATGAAAATCATAAATCAATGTAAAACCCAATAATTTGCAAACAACAACTAAAAAAGAATGACTACGACAATGCAACTAAGTTAATAGTATATATGATCAACATTTCATATAATCTACAAAGGAGCAAAATAAAAGATATAAAAAAACAAGAAATAACCTTAAATGAAGAAGAATCGGACAGAAACTGAACCCCATTAACATAAATCATGATCCTTTTTAACAAGTTTGTACTTGCCGATTCACGTTTCACACTCTCTTCTCTTCTTAAGTTTAGCAAAAGAAAAAGGAAAGTAAAAGTAAGGGCCCAGTTTGGTTGATAGGTTTTGATTTTGGAGAATGGGTTAGGCTTGGAAATACGTGTTTGGTTTGAGATTTGGATACGTAGCATTAAGTGGAGGTTTCATTGGACAAACCACAATAAATACCTATCTCATCCCCTCATCATNCATGATATGATGAAAATCATAAATCAATGTAAAACCCAATAATTTGCAAACAACAACTAAAAAAGAATGACTACGACAATGCAACTAAGTTAATAGTATATATGATCAACATTTCATATAATCTACAAAGGAGCAAAATAAAAGATATAAAAAAAACAAGAAATAACCTTAAATGAAGAAGAATCCGACAGAAACTGAACCCCATCAACATAAATCATGATCCTTAACAATCGATTAATGTTTCACACTCTCTTCTTAAGTTTAAAGCAAAAAAATAGGAAAGTAAAAGTAAGGGCCCGTTTGGTTGATTCGTTTTGATTTTGGAGAATGGGTTAGGCTTGGAAATACGTGTTTGGTTTTGGTTTTGGTTTTGGATAAGTAGCATTAAAGCGGAGGTTTAATGAATAGGTGAGATTTGGAGTGATACCACAATAATTTCTTGGTTTTTGTTCAAAGACTTTGTAGAAAAATGAATTTACTATCAATTTCAATTACACATATATATCTCTCTCAAAGTGAATAATTGGATATATATCCTTTGTATTTTGATGCACATAGTACAATGGTTTTTATGCATGCAATTATGCATTTTCGGAAGGATATATATGCCAAAACCCCAATTTTTTTTGGGTTCATTAGTAATATTTGTTAAAGATACATTGTATCTAGATGAGAATCTTGCAAGTTGTATGCAAGTTGGACTATAAGTTGATCATGAATAATTTCAAGTATCATTCAATTTACCAATAAAAGGAAATGAGTAGATGCTTGAAAATGAGTAGATGTTTCATTCTGCATCCCAAGGAAGAACACACAATGTGTTCTTTGTATCTTCTAATAGTTGTGGGTTTATTAGAGAGTTTGTAGTATATTTTCTAATCATAAAAGATTAAAAAGCATGTAAGAACGGACAAAAACGTGTAAAAATGGATGAAAGCGTGTAGGAACGGACAAAGACGTGTAAAAACGGACGAAAACATAAGAAAACCAAATTTTCAGTTATTTACTAACGACCGTTATTAAAAAGTATTAATGATGTAAGCTTATGAGGGCGATAATGGTGATATTCTTCACAATTTGAAAGTTTGGATGGTGACAATGAGCTTTTACATACCATATTGGTAGATGTGAAAATTTGAGAAAGTACGTTGTTATTTAATAGCTTTAACCAAAAAATTTACAAAAACGTAAGTATAGGATGAGTTCGGCTCTTTTCAAGTAGCATTTAACCTACTCTTCATTCCTCATCTCTTTTCATTCTTTAAAACTATGATTCGATCTAAATTCTAAACCCTTGAGCTGATAAACTTATTATGTGATTTTGATCTATAAATTCAGTTTATTCTGTTGACAAATTAACACCCGTCACTCTCTGTTTTGTTTTTCAAGTTATTTTTTTTTCGTTTCCATATTGTTGCAAATTTTGTTTTTAGGTTAGCAACAGTGTCTAAATCAACAAAATTAGCACTTTTTTATTTATTTTTATTTTATTTTATTTTATTTTCTGTTTAAAAATTGACAAACAGTTTCTTTAAAAAGTGAATTAGGATCTGTTTTTCTTTTCAGACGTTTTATGCATGATCTGCAAAACCATGTTTATAATAGAAGATAGAATTTGAAGTTTTAAAATACAATAAGTGATAAATAAATAAATAAAAAATAAATAAATAAATAAATAAATAATTCTACAGAATAGAAGAAGAAAAAGGTCATTTTCGTCTCTATGTCTAAAATTAAACAAACAACCCCCGCGTATGAGCAGTTTCATCTTTTCGCTTAATAAAGGTTTAACATTGTTGTACACTAAATCTAGACAACTTCATATCTTATGTGTAATAGTTTATCATTGTTGTTGTGATAGCATATTTATCCTTCTCATCAGTGTTTTCAAACTCGAGTTGAACCGGTTGAATCATGGATCGGTTGGATAACTGGAAGCCTGTTTAAAAAAAATCAGTTGAATCACGAACCGATAGTTTAACCGGCTCAATCAAAAAACTGGTTTTTAAAACATTGCTTCGTACTTGTTAGGTAAAACAAAAATAAGAATAATATATAATATTTAACATCCTAATATCTTATATAGAAGTATAGACTAATTTATGTCCTTGGGGCGTGACCCTATTATTAGATGCCATGTGGCATCATTTTTCACCATCACAATCTGATCTTTATTCTCATAAAAAAAAATTGTGTTTGTTTTTTCGAGATAGCCACACAACAACCACAATTCTAAGGTTTTTTTTTTTTTTTTTTTTTTCCCCTCCTTCTTCTTCTTCTTCCTCCTCCTCCTCCTCCTCCTCCTCCTTTCTTTTTTAATTTTATAGATTAATTTTCATATTTTTTTAAAATAGTTAAACTCTATTATGATCTTTTATATTTTAAAATAAAGGTTTGTAACAACACCCTCATAAACAAAATCTTTTAAATTATTAATCGATTTCAAGCTTTCATCTCAACTTTTTAGATAATGTTTTTTTTTCCCCACTTAATCTTTATTCTTATTTTTTTTAATCAACTTATTTATAAACTTTTTTATACATCTATTAGTTTTGCGTTTTATGTAATAAACGAGCGGGGGATTTGTAACTTAAATTGTTATTGGAACCCAACCCAGTATTTTTAGCTATACAAAAAGCTGAATGACAGGAAGCTTAATGCAGATTTCTTCCAATAATGTCACAAAAAAAAAACCTTAATTAGGTCAATTAGCCCCCCAAAACACAAAAACAATGCACAATTCCACCTTTCAAATCAAACAAAAAAATTGCTTTTTTTAATACAAGGGCTGATAAAGTAGGTTTTTACCTTAAAATCCTCAAATTGCCAAGATGATGGTGGTCTGTTATTCTCAATTCTCGTCGACCTTTACCTTAAAATCCTCACTTGGGAATTCCGGATCAAATAACTCAGGCTCGAAGTGATCATTGAACACGATCTTTTTGTCACCATCGATCAATGTTGGATACGAGGTTTTAAGCCCGCGCGTTGCCGCGGGATGTTTGTATACGTACGTTAGGCAAAAAAAGAGGTTCGAGGTTACCATATTGCGTTAGAGTATTAGCGTTTAGTTAGGCTAACATAAACAATGAAGTTCAGCCAAAAAAAATAAAATAAAATAAAAGTCCGAAGTCGAAGCCATTGTCATCAATGCTATTATCATATAACGTTATAAACACATGTAGTGGTGTATGCTTATTCATACACCTTTTATTTACCAAATTAAGACCAAAACGACCAAAAACTAACCATAATGCCAAAGATATTGTGTTTTTGTGTTTGTGATTGTGCAGGAACGGATATTTCATAAATGGACATAAAAGCAAAGAAAACCGACAAAAACGAGCACGAGAATGGAAAGTGTCAAAAGCCGAAGCCGGGGAAGTCAAATAGTCAAAGGAAAAGCTCAAAGTTTCAAAATCATCCTTGAAGAATTAAAGATTGTCATAAATGCCCTTTGGAGCAAAGATTGAAGAGTTGGCAGAAATAGTCTCTCATCTTTCAGCAATTGTCAAAAATAGTCCCTTGAAGAATAATTTGAAGAGATGACTATTCTAGCCCTTCAACTATCAGAGAATGACAACAATGGCCCTTGGATCACATTATAAAGTTTGGCAGATTTGGTCCTTGAAGAATTCAGATTTTACATTATGGTCCTTGCAATTTCCTAAAACCAAATCCTAAACCTTAAACTACAAACCAGGTCCTATAATAATAAACCCATTCCAACCCAAAAATTACCAAAACCCAACACTCCCTTGATAAAACCTACTGGCCCAAAATAAAACCCCATCCCACACCTTTAACCCGGCCTGCCCTTTTTCCCATAACCCGACCCAACCAACCTTCATTGATCTCACACTCTATGATTCCACTCCATCTCCTAAGTCACCACCAACATCACCTCAAGCACCAAGTGCACCACTCAAAACACCTTCCACCAATGGTACCTCCCACTCATCATCAAAGCCATCATCTAGCTCAAAGCAAACCACATCACCTTTCTCATATTTCATCAAAAATTTGTCACCTTTGCTTACCGAANGCCCCCCCCCTCCCAATTTCACCCTCAAACCCAGAATTTCACTATTTCTAGAACCCTAGATTTACCGTACACCTTAATTACCAAATCCCATGATAATTACTCAATGATTGGGTGTTCTAGAAGCTGCCAGCTGACACATGACAGAAAGAATTACACGTGGACCAATAATCAGAGACACACAGGATCCATCACATCATGTATTTGCATCCAAGGGCTAAGAAGAAAACGCGTGAGGATCAAGGGACGAGATTGAATGAGAAGAAACACACCTGAGCTTCCAGGACCTTCCTAAAAACCCTAGCTCACCTCTCCCTTTAGCTATAAATACCCCCTCATTCTCACAGATTCAGTGTGTAGGTTTTTGTAATGTTACTCTGCTACTTTTTCCACTTAATTGTAATCTTAGATTTTCAAGTTGTAATCCACTTTTTAGTTAATAAATTGAAGTTACTTTTTTATATAATTCTAGTTATTTTGTTATTTCTATTTGTTCAATTTGTTTAAAACTTGTTAGAGATAAATTGTTACTGTTTTATCTAAATCCATTAATCAAAACTAGTTTATCTAGTAGTTAATATTTTACTTTTGTTTATCATCAAATCAAAATTAAATAAAAATAAAAAAATCGGAAAAAAAAAATGTTTTCAAATCCAAAACCTAGCTTCAATAAGCTAGTTTTCATTTAGATAAATCTCATTCTAGCTTAATATAGCTTTTGTGAGCACTTGTTTAGGTATAAATAGTCCAAATCTCTCAAAAGCTCAAAAGTCAATAAAAGTCAACTGAGCCTATTCCAATAAGCTCAAGCTGTTCAGAAGGTGTTGAATAGCCTATCCAAAGATAGGCTACTTGGAGTATACCCCTACTTAGTAGGGCTTGGTTTGGTAGTAAGGATTCCATTTTCATTTGTTAGCCAGGGGAGGCCCGGAGGGGGTGCAAACCCGATTCCCACACAAGGCACGTTTTCGAATGGGGCACAAATTTTTGGAAATTTTTTAACATATATTATATATATAATGTAAAAGTGTTATAACATTAGTTATCGTTTATAATTAATTGTTATAACATTAGTTATCTACTATGGTATGTATTTTTAATACTATGATTTTGTTATGGATATAATTAATTGTTATAACATTAGTTATCATTTATAAAAAAAGAAAATTTGCTAGGAGTTAGGGGCATTTTTTTCTTGACTCGCACTGGGTACTCAAATCCTCAAGGCCGCCACTATTGTTAGCACTTTATTTAATTCATAGTATAGATCTGTGTAGTTTACTTATTTACTGTTTCATTGTTAATGTTTAATACTGTTTAGTGTTATTTGAATGATATTTGAGTTTGTTTGATCATATTTGAGGTTCTGTGTTCCAACTGAGTTTGACTGCAACATTTTGTTAGATCTGTGACAGTGAGATTTAGTGGATAATTGTTGTAGCTTGTTGTTGATTTGACATCATTAAGTGATAAGTGATTGAGTTTAAGCATTGCGAAGGTGAATTGAGGCTTAAAATCAGTAAGAATAGTGTTAAGTGATAGTTATAGGGGTGTTTGGATCAACCTGTTTTGCTGTGTTAGTTTGTTAGTTTATTGGATTGTTTTGCATCAATGGTTCAATTTAGGTAATAGTAGATCAAGTATAGCATAAAATTCAGTAGATTAATATAGAAAAGTCAATTTAGCTTTTAAATGCCTCACTACTTATGTTTTCATGATCTGAGCTTGCTGATTTGATGATTAGTTGCAGTTTATGTTTGAGATTGTGAAATTTGTGCTTAAACATGTTCAAAGAACACCTAGTAACAGTATTAGGCCATCAAAATTAGCATAAGTCAAACTTTAGGTGCAACAAAAGTCAAATCTGCTGCTATTTTACTTGTCAACCAGTTTTCATGATCTGTTCTTAGGCTCAATTGGTGAGTTAGAATTAGGGTTTTTGGTGTTTTTAGGTTCTCATATTGATAATCTAACATTTGCCCCCATAAGTTTGCACATTAGATCTCATTTAGACTGCTTTTTTGTTGCTCAAAGTAGGTAATTTGCATCTGTTTTGCTGAAATACATTAAGGCCTGCAATTGTGTTTGATTTAGTTCATTTCTGAGTTTGTATGTTAGATTTGAACTATATTGAGTGTGGTTGAGTGTTACATGAGATTTTTGAGTACTGTGCTTATTCTGTTAATCATTTGCTTCTGTCAAGTGCTTAGTACAAACTGCTTTTTATTTCATTTGTGTGTTTGGTTCGTTGAAACCAACTTATAGTATATATATTATCTCCAAGGAGTTGCTAAGGAAATAAGCAAAACCCGAGGTCGTAGTCCGTGTGAAGGTGTGAATGGAAAAGTGATAATCGGTTCGATAAAACGTGTAATGAAAGTGAAATAAAGGTGAATATTTGAAGTTTTATACTACGATAATGGAATATCAAATAAAAACAAGTAAACAATCAAATAGAACAAGCAAATAAAGCAACCAAATCCTAAAACGCAATCTAAATTTAAAAACAAACTTAACGGAATCTAAAAACGTACCTAAAAAGCAAATCTAAAGGGAAAGGCGTCTAAAAATTCAAACTTACTTTCTAAAAGTTCTAAACACTCAAAAATAAATTTGGAAAAAGATTTATATTTTTTTATTTTATTTTTATTTTATTTTTTTTTATTTTTTTTTGATTTAAAAACTATTTTAAGCCAACTAAAATATAAAAAATACTAAACTTTTGAAGAAAAAGCTAAAATTTTAAGAAAAAGAATCTAACTTATGTTTTTAGATTTTTGATTAAAAAAAATGATAATGATTGAAGTAAAGGTAATAATAAAACTAGTGGCAATTAAATAATCTAACGCTAACTATAAAAGATAACAACTAAAAATAACCAACTAAATTATGCTAATTAAGCAAATACGAAATATATGATAAAAAAAAAAAACTATACTTGTAAAGCAAATTACAAAGATCCTTAAGTGTGGTTTATTATTTCTATTAAGTCCTTTAAATAACAATTTTTCTCACAACAATTTTCATAAAGAGATATCGATATTTAGATCTAACCAATGTATCTTTTAACTTTTATAAACCACACTTAATTCACTAAATAATCTACTCAACAAGTATATAAAAATCTACTCACTAATCATAGCAAACAAACACATAGCATGTATTTTGATAAACATAATTATTATACTAAAATTATCAACAACTAAAATTAAAAAGTAAAGAAAATAGAACCCGGATGAATAAACGAGAGGAATAACCACCCGATCTAATAAGCACAAATTATCAATAAAGTTTACTACTTTATTAATCTTATCCACTAATTAGTAAGTAAAGTTTGAAACTTTATTCACTAACAAGCTTAAAAATTACTAAAGTTTCAAACTTTATGTATAAAATATGCTTAAAGACCCTTAAGCTCCGGCCTTAGTGGTAGATCGTGATAAGAAATAAGACACAAGAGTTAGGACAAAAGATAATATGATGAAATAAGCTATAACAATAATTTTTTTATAAAACTAGATTAAAACTACAAGTTTTACCTAAAAAAAAACTAAAATACTAAAGCTTAAAGTGAATAAGGGAGAAAGCAATCAAGGCTATTAAGCCGATCACCCAAGTGAAGCACTTATATTCCCTTATATAAATCAACAATAAGCTAAAGTATATTAAAAACTACAAAATAACAATAAAGATTCAAACTTTATACTAAATAAACTATTGAAACTACTAGATCTATAACAAGCTCTCGAAACTAAAGGTCAAAATGGGCTTAATCAAAGATTAAGGCAAGCTTTAAAGCTAAAGATCTTTCTTGTTCGAATTGAGCCAAGTATAAAAACTTCAAAATAAACAATAAAGATGCAAACTTTATATTAAAAACTTGATAAAAATAATAGATCTAATTAATAAGCTACCTAAAAAAAAACTAATAAATAAAAAAGTGCTCTCAAACTTAAGATATGTCAAGACTTATTTGGAAAATAAGCCGAGCTTAACGAGCTTATGCATATCTTTTTGTGTTTGAATCGAGCTAGAGGGTTAAGAAAAGAAGAAGTTATAAGATATAATAAGCTAATCTTAATAAAAATGTAAACTTTTTATAAAAAGAAAGAATAAAAACTTTTTTTTTTTTTTTTTTTTTTTTTTTTTTTTTAAAAAAAAAAAAAAAAAAAAACTTTATGATTAAATTTTTTGAAAAAGCAAACCCAAATAAGCTATAATAAGCTAAAAAGCTTATATAACTTTATTAGGTAAGAAAATAAAAAGAAAATAAAGAAAGAGATGAGAATAAGAGAATAAGCTTTAAGTAATAAACATAACTTTGCATTAAATAAAATAAAGATTACAATAAGGTCTTATCAATAAGCTACAAGATATAAACTTTTAAGCTAGAAAAGAAAAATAAGCACTAAAAGAACATCTTATATACTAAAAGCTTAAGTTGTCTTATAAATGCAAAGTGCTCACAATAAATGTTTCATGAATTGAAAGTGAAATGTGGAAGCTTCATGTGTTAGTACATTGATTTAATAGTCATGCATAAGGGTAAGTACATAGGAATCGTGCACAAAAGTTTGTACGGTACAACATGTTTCAAGCCATCTCTAAACCTCAAAGAATACAAACCAAAAATGCCATGAATGCATAAATTAAACACACCAATTAGTGATTAGTCTTTTTACCTTCCCGTCCATGAGTTACAAATATTTTATCAACTATATAATGTGTCAAAAATCACACACAACAAACCACAACGTCCTCCACACCGCGTGCACATTGGGCTACAACTTATGGTGGTAAAGTAAGCATCATATCGTCTTACTTATTTAGCATATTGATTTATATTATTTTATGTAAATTTCACGTGTGTTTTTTGTGTGTAACAATGTATGACATAAAGATGGTAGCTTAGGAGATTTGGTAGTAACATCATCTTCTCTAATGGTTTAAGGGATCTTACACATCGTTGTCTTATCAATTAAGTGGAACATGCACGAATATTTTTACTTTGATCGAAAATGCAATATATTAATTAAGTGTATTTAAGTTATTAACGATCAACTATATCTATTTTTTTTTGTAGCGCATCAAGAAGCATTAAAGAAAGAGATCGAGAAGTCACAAAAATTATGTCAAGAACAAAACATGCAAAAGCCAATGAACAACAACGACAACAACAACAACAACAACAACAACAACAACAACAACAACAACAACAACAACAACAACAACAACAACAACAACAACAAGATCAACGCCACGGCCACCGGTGGGATGAATACTTAGCATTCATATTAATAGTACGTTACAAATTAAACATGCAATATTTTACTTCATGTAATACCGATAAACGGGCTAATACTATTGATTCGTTAGCAAGTAAGTTTATTATAAATAATGTGACGAGCATTCAAATTTTAGTCAATAATTATTACTACACTTTGTTGGTGCATTTTAATATTTTTGCTCTTAATGTAGTTTTTTGTCTTGCGTTGTGTTAATGTCACTTTCTTAATTAAACGTCTTGGAATATTGCGTGACTTTGATATTTGATATGACTGTGTAAATTATGTCGATGTTACATATTGCAAATGGTAGTATATAATAAAAATATCTTCACACTATCATCATAACAATGAGAATCTTCTAAATCGAAGAAGTATATAAAGGAGAAGAAAATTGTATTTCAAATGTTATCCTACACCTATCACGAGGTAAACATTATTCATTTGAATTTGAGATCATGTGACTCATGTCGTCATACTGTAAATACTTAGAATGAGTTACTAATGAATGCTCCAAATTCGATATTATAGTTTATGGAAAAATGTTGTAATAATGCATTAATTAAAAAATAATTTATGTAACTTACTCACATTAAAAGATTACATATGAAAAGCCTCATTTAAATATAACATTTTGCAAAAAACCTCTTCACATTAAAGAAAGAGATCGACAAGTCACGAAAATTGTATCAAAAACAAAACATGCAAAATGCCAATGAACAACAACGACAAAGACAATAACAAGAAGAACAACAACAAGAACAACGTCACGGCCACCGGTGTCAATATAGATGAATACTTAGCATTCATATTAATAGTACGTTACAAATTAAACATGCAATATTTTACTATAAGAATTATAATTTATTATACGAATTATTAATTTATACTTTTGAATATACTAATCACTTTAATGTTTTATGTTTTTATAGTTTTGTTAAAAAGGAAATTTGTTTTATAGTTCGCTTTTAATAATGTAATTTATTTGAACAACGAAGTCCGTCTTTCACAAAAAAATGAGAGTTTCAAACATGAACCGAAAATTAGTCCCGAACATTACGAAAAAACAATTAGATCCAACCTGTGTGCATCGCATGGGTCCTGAGGCAGTCCAAACCTGTGTGCATTGCACGTGGATGAATATAAAAGGTCTTCAACATTAATGTCATCGCTTCATATTTAAAATAATTTATGTAACTTATACATATTAAAAAATTACATGTGAAGAGACTCTTTTCAATGTAACATCTTGAAAAAAATCTCTTCACATATACTCTTTTAATGTCAATAAACTATTTTAAATACGTATCATGCTTACAAAATATATGCTACCATGACAACTTATATATACAATGACAAAAATACGTCCCGTATATAAAATGACGAAAATAAATGACGGATCCATGATCAAAATGACGAAAATTTGTGCTGAACAATAACAATTTAAATATATAATACCATCATATACAGCACGGGGCATCGCCCGGGTCTGAATGACTTGTATATAAAAAAACTGTTATTAGAGAGAATAAAAAAGTGTGTGTGAAATTAATGTGAAGGAGAGAATGACTGAATGATTTGTGTGTCCAGCATTTATAGCAAATCATTGGTGTCTCGAACATTCCATCATGCCAGCTATAAAATTCATTGCATCCACACATTCTTTGTATTAGCGTGTACATGTGGAGGCTGGATATTGGTTGAAGGAAAAGATAGTGCGTCTGCAAGTGGCTAGGAGAAACCAAACGCGCCCTTGCCTTTAATTTCCGCTAGTCACCACACGCGCCTCAATTATACATAGATATTTCATTTTTTTTTGTTTCTTCACGTGGCCATGAACTCATTTTTCATTCTTCCATTCTTTTTGATTTTTTCACTAGTAGCATGTACACGAGCCTTTATTCTTCATTTATCAAATCTTCATTTTTCTTTCTTTCTTTTAGTCGTGTAGTAGCATGAGAGTAACATCACATGGCCCTGAAATTCATTCTATCTTTCTTTATTGTTTTCTTCATTTGGGCTTTAAAAATAATCTTGGGCTATAAATATCATTGGGCCAAGCTTAATAATTCTTGAGCTTAATCTTCGGGCTTTAATTGGGCTTCCACTTAAGTTTGATATATCGTTGAATAAGCTCCAATAAATCTTCAAATTGTCTTTAATTTCTTATAATCTTCAAATTAATCACCATTTGCTCCACATTGCTCCAATAATTTTTGCTCGATCCTCCAAATAAAATTATCGTTGATCCCGATCTTTCATGCACTTTCCAATCTCGT
>LBNU01014156.1:62015-73038 GCA_014162995.1 Artemisia annua | reverse complement strand
CGGGGTCAAAAATCTTGTCTTCACTCCCAATGGAGTGAAAAAGAAGAGAAGTCGCAAAAACACCGGGAGGGAGGGCGGGAATCATGTTATCAAAAAAAAGATTCTTAGGATAGAAATTTTCTCCTCCCGGGTCAAAAATAATGTCATCATTCCCAGTATGGAATAGGAGTATTTGATTAGAAATAAGCAACGAGGATTCATTTTTCTCCAGAATTAGATGTTCCTTATTGGTAGGAGACTTAAAATTCTTATCAAGAGTCAATTTCATCAAAGGATGAATTTTACCATCATCGAGTATGCCTGGATTAAACACTTTGTCTTCACAAGAAAACTCAGCAGGGTACTCGATGGAAGACTCAATGGAGAAAAGGAAATCTTCCTCAAAAGAAAAAGGAGATAGCTCGTTAAGTTCAATAGTAGATTCCTTAATTACGGTTTCCATTTTAGATTCTTTGAATTTGCCTTCAAAAGGTTTGCCATACAAAAGATTTTTCCATTCTGTTTGATCGGCCGTAAAATCGAAAAGATCGTCATCACTTTGGAAATCGTTAAACTCGGAGTAAGAATCAAGTGATGGAGCATGATACAAAAGATTTTCAATTCGTGTACGATCAACATGAAAGTCAAAGAGATCATCATCATCATGTGATGGAATTGGATCGTCATGAGCGAGTTCATCGGCGAACTCCTCAAGAAGAGAATTGATTTTAGGAGTGGTACTGCCACTACTTTGCTCTTCTGATTTAGAATCGATAACATGAACGGATTCAGACGGCTTAGCTTCTTTTATTTTATCCAAATTAACTTCTTCCGGAGGGAGTGAAAGTGACGGCTCATATAACAATTTCTCAAGTGAACGAATATCTCCCTTCGGATCAAAGACGGTATCATCAATTTCCGGCGAAATTGGAATATCATTAAAGAAAACTTCGAGCTCTTCCATAGTGAAATCACTTCCCTCACCCGGAAGAGAAGGATGGGAATAGTCAGAAATAACGGGTTCAGAAGTCGGAGTGGGATTGCCACTCGAAGAATCATTTGAAAAATCAATAAATTTCTGAGCATATTCGTCAACATCTTTGATATCAATACGATTAACCGAAAATGCATTGGTGANTATAATTACTACAAGTTAATAAGAATCTAAAAAAATATAAAAGGTGGTGCCATAGTAGCAAATAAGTAGACTATAAGCAAAATAAGCTAATAAGCAAACTAGTAACAAAGGGTTAAAAGGATTGATTGTGCAAGTTATAACTGAAAAAGACCTACGGGCATTTTGATAGTAGAGTGTTGTGTGTGGTGTGTCTGTGTGCGCCAAGGGACACAGGTTCGAATCCTGCCCTTGGCTTTTTGCAAAGTTTATTTATTTATTATTTTTTTCCCTTTGCTCTTAATCACAAACACAAAACACCAACTCAAATCTTGCAAACTGATTTAACAAGCAAAATCTCTCATCAATCTCTTCCAATTCCACAAATTAAACCAGGATTAAAATTTAAGCTTTGTTTCACTTTTCTCATTTAAACCTCAAATTCACACAATCAAACAATAAGCCAAAAGCTTATATAAGCTTGCATCAATGGATTAATAACAAGAAAGATCAACAACAGTGATTACAGCAACAATAATCAACAACAAACAAGTAATAAACAAGCTAAGACCATGACTCAATTAAAAAAAAATTATACAACAGCAGTTGGTCAAAATAAGTCAAAAAGTGGCTTAATAATAAGCACTAGATGAGCAATCCAAGGTAAACCAAAGCCTAAGTCCTAAACTCTACCTAAGGGGCTATCCAAATCAAAAAATATCAAGCAATAAAACTAAGATTCAAGTAACTTATGAGCAAAAGTAAATTGCACAAAACTGGATGCAGGGGAGATTTTGGGTCAACTAGGCAAGTTCATGACTAAATTCAAGTATCCAAATGATTTCCAAACTCAATTTTTCTTTTTGATTATGAAAGACCAGCCACCAGAGATTTCAAAACAACTAATCTTACTTAATTCCAATGATCCATGAGGCTTAGAACTGATCTGGAGTTTTGCTCCAATTTTCAGTTCATGAAAATTTTTGACTTTCTATCTTATCTAAAAGTTGACTAATTTTAGATTTTGATAATCCTAGGAAGCTTAATGTGATGTTATAACCTAGTTTGAGTCTAAATTAAACAAACTTATCAAGAATTAAACTGATTTGAGGTTTATGGAGTTCCAAAACACCAACAGTTAACTGCTATAGAGTTCATAGGCTAATTTTGACTTTTTACTTGAAAATTGCCAAAGTTAAGCCTTGGCTATTCTATTTGGACCTTAACAATGAAGTTTCAATAATTAAAGGCCACAGAAAAACTCAAAAGCTAGGTTAAACCAGCTATTCCAAACACCCCTATGAAATCTGTTTAAGCAATGTTTGTAAAGTAAATGACAGATTTATCACATGAAACTGAGAATTAGGCTTACCCTAATCAAATATGAGCATAAAAAGACACAAGTAAACATCAAACAACAATCATAGCAATTTATACAGATTATGCAAGGAAATGGAACAATAAACTGTCTTAAAAGTCCAAAGCCAAGATCTTATGTGAACCAGAACTCAAAACAACAATCCTATGCTCCCAAGAGCTCTAAACCAGATTCCATGACCATGCTTTCTTTCTGCCTCAAATCTGGAAACAACCAATTTTTTATTTTCTGAGGATTTTCCTTGTATTTTCTTTTATTTTTTTTCTTTTTGTTAATTTCTTTGATTCAAGGCTTCAAATAATTTCTAAATTGCTTGTAAAAGCTTCTGAGAGTGAGTTTGAACACAAATAAAGTGAATACAAGTATTTTGCAAGAAATAAGAAAATTGAGTTAAAATTGAATTTTCATAAAAACTGAATAATACTGAAATAGCTTTAAAGGAACTTCATTACAATAGAAAACTAATCTTAAAACAAGAGAAAATACAAAGGAAATTGGATGCCCTAATGGCTTACACAAGTGTCCTATTTATACTAGATACGAATTAGGTAGAACTATGCTTTCTTGTGCTTGTTTACTGAGAGAAATACCATAAACTTGACCCTTGTGCCCTTGTGATCAAATCCCAACCGTTTGATTAAAGTATCATTGATCCTAGCTCTTGATTCAGTTTTGGCACCAAAAATGGTTTTGGTGGTTTTGGGATTGCCAGGGTGTAAAGGGGTTAGGTATGGGTTTGTGAGATGGGTAGTGGGATGGGGAATAGTGCGGGGTGCTTTTCAGGTGGTGGAGGAGTATAGCAGAGGTGATGGTGGATATGGTGGTTTACACAGTGGATAAACGGGGAGGTGGGAAGAAGATTGAGTTTGACCGGGTTTTGACTTTGGGTGTTATAAAAACGAGGGTTTGTTGGGCTGGAAGGTTTAATGGGCTGAGCAGAGTTAGGGTTAGTGTAGTGGGTTCAAGGAAGGGTATAATGGGTTTGGGATTTGGTTATTTGATTTGGATAAATAAAGGTCCATTTAGTTTAGCATTTTGTTAAATGACAAGGACCAATATTGTAATTTTCAGAAAGTTTAGGGACCACTGCTGCCAACTTTCCCAAAGTCATGCCAAGGGTCATTTTTGACAACCATTGATTTCTCGGGGTCCTTTGTTGATATTTTCTTCAATTCAAATAACCAAGGACCGTTTTTGCCAAATTTGCAAACTTGAGGGACTGAATTGTAAATTTCTAAAAATGAAATCCAAGGATCAAAATTGTCATTTGAGGATTGTTGGAGGACTTTAGTTGACTTTTCTTCATAAAATTCTCTCCAGGGACCATTTCTGTCATTTTCTGAAAGTTCAGGGACCAGTTTTGACATTTCTGCATACTTTGCTCCGTTTTTCGTCTGTTTTCAATCCTTTGTACCTGAAACACGCAAAAACACACTCTAAGGATATTTGTGACATTATTTGATCGTTTTCGGGAGAAATGGACGAAAAGATATGTGCAAAAAGGCACATATCATGGATCGTCGTGAGTGAGTTCATCAGTGAACTCCTCGAGATAAGAAACGCAATTAGAAGAATCTATCGACGGATCACGGTTCAACAAAAATTCTAATTCTCGTAGGTCGAATTTGAAATCGAAGTAATCCCCCGGTGGGATTGGATCGATGTGAGTGAGTTCATCGGCGAACTCCTCAAGAAGAGAATCGAGTCTAGAAGTGGTGCTGCCACTACTTTGCTTTTCGAATTTTGAATCGATATCATGAACGGATTCAGACGGCTTAGCTTCTTTTATTTTATCCAAATTAACTTCTTCCGGAGGGAGTGAAAGTGACGGCTCATATAACTGTTAGGTCACCATGTTTTGCATAAACAACCAAAGACACAATAGTAAAGAAGAAACTAGAAGAGAGGAGAAGAGTGTGGAAGGAACTCAATCAATATGATGTAAAGGAAATTGTTATTGCATAAGAGAACCAACAAACCCTAGAATGGGCATTACATAAGCTTATATAGGGGAGTCCAAGAGTCACTAGACTCTTCCTACCATATTACACAACTAGCCCTTGGACTTCCACCTAATATGTAATAAGATCATAAACTTTCATAGTCACATGATTAAATATAAATATAAAGCGTTCAAACATAAAACTGATATAGCAACCTAATTCAAACTAATGACCGACACTTCAATAACGTGAAACGCGTTCCTAACAATCTCCCCCTAAGGGTCGGTCATCAATGGTGAGTGGTTGCGCGACGTCATCTTCTTGTTCTTTACTCTTGAGCTTTTGTAATTCCTGGACGTCTCAAAAACCGGTTAGATTAGACAAAAATTCTTTGCTCTTCAATCTTTGTTCCTTGTTGTTGAAGTGATGCATATGATGTAGTAATCCGCCTTCGGTCACTCCTTCGTCTCCAATGATGGTTCGCCATTACAACATGCTCATACGTCTTTGAACTTTGTGATTTGTACTTGTGTAATTCCCGTTCATTAAGTAAGATCTTTGTCATAAGACTTTGCAGATTCCTTTGACGTTGAATCTTTCTTTAACTTTGAGTAGCTTTGATCTTTCTTTGACTTTGTATAACTTAGAACTTTCAGGGAAGCCATTGACGTAAGTATGAGCATGTGGAATCATGTGTTGGTGGTGAAGTTCGCTGCAAGAAAATGGTTAGTAATAAACAACCGGCACTTATAAGTGAGAAAAAGAATTTTTCACCCTCAAAATGTGGTTACTCCTTCTGTCCCTCACCAGGGCCGTTCCTAATCGGATGCCCCCGAGAGGGCTAACACAGGAATACCGGAGTACCCCAACGATTAGGTGAGTCGTTCGAGATCACCCTACGACTGTAGACCATCCGGCACTTACAGGTTTGGAGTTAGAGTTCGTCAACAGCATAGTGTGAAGACTCCTTCTAATCCTTACCACGGCCGTTCCTAATCGGATGCCCCTGAGAGGGCTAACACTGACATACATATGTACACCAACGATTAGGTGAGCCGCTGGAGATCACCCGGCGACTGTAGAACGTTTGTGGAACATCACCGAACACACTAAGCGTAACCCACAAGGAGTTACCGAAGTGACCTGCTGTCAGGGCTGTTTGATGTTGACCCTGGCAGGATTTCCGTTCAATCATTGAGAAAACACCTAAGTGATTCCTCTCATAAACGTTCTCGGCAGATTGCTAAGATCTGCGAAGGACTCGATAATTTACAACTGGTGTCCATTGATGTAGAACAACCAGTGTAAGAAAACTAAGTGTTCCTAAGAGATCTTTGATGAATCTCGAGGCTCTAGACTCGATTAGTGCACCTATGGTTTCCTATGCGGAGATTGGGGCAGGGTCTCCTGTTTCAATATCAACCAACTCTAAGAGAAGGTCGATAGATTATACCGGTTCCCCGTGAGAATGAAACAAGTATCTTTTGAGAGATACCTGAGTGGCTAGAAGGTTTAGTGCATTGCGTCACTGGGTCCATGACGTCTTATCTTCAATACCGATGTTACTTTTGTAACAATCAGTAGCAGATGAGGTGTACCCGGTGTCTGCCCTAAGGTTGAATATATGGAGGGCTCATTTCTTTTCACCCTTTTCTTTACTTTTCTTTTTCATTCTTCAACCCCTTCTTTCTCCTTTCATTCATATCCCCTTCTTTTATATCATACCTAAGGACTTCTATTTCTAGACTATGGGAGTTGTCCTTGGGTAGATCCCTCCGGCTCTGGCGGATCATAGGACATTTTTCCTAACCTTAGTCACCTTATAACTCCATGACTATCCTATGTTGCCATAAAACCATTTACTGAAAATCTCTCGAAGTGTTTTATGAATATAAAACATATTTGGTTAACACCTCGAGAGTTTTACTTTTTCAGAAAGACTCCCCCTTCACATGTGCTCGTCATTGTTTAAGATAAATTTGCACATGCAGGGAAGAGTGGGCACTTTTTAGAATTGATCTACTCTTAATAGACTTGTACCCGAGGGACACGTTTACGTTGCTAGTTAAAGGGATCCATTATCAGCTTTTAGGTGATAACTAGCCCTAATAACTAACTTGATGTTGTTAACATTCCTCAAAGAGGAAGTTAGACCCGTCATAGTACTTATCTACTAAGAGTTTCTCGAAACGGTACAATCTATTCAGACAAGTCCTTATAGGACAAGTCTTTTCGATTACTGACATTTGTTGTTTCGTCAATTCTTGGGTGATATCTGAGTCGAGCTCGCACGAGATTCCTTTACTTTTCATCATATTTTGATCACTTTTAAATGTTCTCCCCCTAAAAAATAGCATATCAAATGTTATTTTTGAAAACTTTTGATTAAAATATGCCTTTTTGACTTTTACGGGGAGAATTTAACAAGAACAACTTGATTGTTAGCAAAGATGTTTTCCAAATACTCCCCCTCAAATGTTGCATAAATTTTTGAAGATTTTGAATGCACGAGGGAATACTTGTTCTTTTGAGTGAATTATGAAAAACTTTGAAAATTTGATTAATTCAACTAAAAAGTAAGAAGCTTTCGCTCCTTATATGAGGATTGAGGCACTGATGCGTACCTCAGGGTCCTTTCTTTACAAGTACGGGTTGTACACTGTTATGTATGCACAAACCATAATAAATGATAAAAAAGAAAATGATATATAAAATTCATAATACCATATGACAGATTCACAATGGAGGCTGATCAGGACGACGATATGTGAGGATGTTTGGTATGGGTTCCCGTGCTCCTATCAAGCTTTCCAGAGTTCGAACATGATGCCGGAATCTCAACCGTTGTTTGATCCTGTCGATGAATTTCCAAGCTTCACGTGGATCCTTATGTACCCAGCCCACATCCAATCCTTCTTTGTGCTTTGTCAATTTATCTTGAAGAGCAAGTAGGATCATCCTAAGAGTTGCGTCTCCAAACTTCATAGTCTCCTCGTATCTCATAAAATAGGTTCTTCCTTGCGATGGAAATGCGACCCCAAATGGTTTTTTGTTAAAGGTATAGGGTCTCATTTCATGAATTCCAGGAGTCTAATCTTCTGGTGCAGTAAGATTGAGACCGGTTTGATAACTTTCGGCTCCTATGTAGCTTTCAAGTCGTCTGATCTAATTATGCCTTATCAATCTTTCCTCAATGGGGCGACATAGGGAATTAAATTCCCCCTAATTCATGCTTGTAGCTTTTTCGTACACTTCTTTTTGGCGAAGTTTCTGAATCAGCTTCCCCCCAAACTGACAACCATCCTCTTCAGATTCAAAACTTTGATGCAGTTAACATGTCTTCTAACTTTTGACATTTTGAGTACGCAACGGAATTTGTAGACAACATAGTAAACCACACCAAACAAATCTGAGTAGTCACTTAATCACATTTATGCTCAATGCGGAAGCTTCGTTGGGGGTAACATGCAAGAAATCAGCGGGATATTCTCACGTATGTAGGCTACTTCACACAAAACAGACTGCGAGAGTTGTAACGATTACACCAAAAATCACAAAATTGGACCACTGATCTTCTCTGCGGACGTCTCTCCGGTAGTAATAAAATTGTAAGCTCGATCACGTGAGTCTATTATGCATCCCTGATGTGGACATTTCTTCCCCCTGATTGCAGATCCTCGTGGAAGATGAGTGTTTTCGCAAAGAAATCAAGAAAAGTCAAAGAACACAACAGAACAGCCACTCTCTCTTCCCCCACGATGTCTTCGCGGAATCGGAAGCATACACACTATGTTTACGATGGAAAACGGAGGCAACGTAACCCCATATGTCCAATTAAGCAAACAAGTGTGAAGTACCATAAATAGCCCATGAGAATCAACTGCTGATAACATCTCTTGTCCATTGGTGAGTTGAAGGGTGATGTTGATAAGTATCATGCAAATTTGACGGATCCAAATTGCAAGAAGACGACTCTTCAATATCAGGAACGGTTGCAGCCGATGCAAATGGATTGAAGAAAATATTTCTGTCATAATTTGCAGGTGTGGGTACTTGCTGTTGGTGCAGATCTTCAGCTGTGTTGTCTGTGTTGGAAGTGATCTGTTATGCCATCATTGTTGGTGATTCAATTGGAGGTGCATCGTTTGCAACAGTAGTTGTTGTAGAATCAGGTGTATCAACTGTTGGACTATTATCAGGTTAAGCAGCGGAATTGGTGGATACATCTGGTGCTCTTTGTACAAGAGAATCATCGAACAGTGGAGCAAACAGAGTTTCCAATTGTAGACGGTTGAGTGACAACGGTTCAGCTGAAGGATTTGAAAACTTTAGACGGTTGGTTGCGGGTCCTAAGCTGTGGTGCTCAGAAGCCATAACAGTTAAGCTCGGGTCTGAAACTGAGTTGTTCCGAAGCCATACAATTAAGTTCGGGTTTCGTACTGAAGTATACGAAAGCCATAGTTGTTCAATCTGTTAAGAAAGAAAGAAGACAAAACAGAGAACAAGGATCCCAAGTGTAATTGGGTTCCGGATGTTAGAAGCATAGAGTTGTAGTGTCAATTATCTTCTTGACACCAGAACACACTATATCAATGATTTCCTTTCTCTTCTCAGGGATAGTTTCTGTGGATTTCACATTAGTTTTTGTGCAAATGTCTAACATCTTACCTGTAGGAATCCACCTAAGACCAATCGTTTAGAAAATTCTACCCGTGGGTACCCACATAAGGTTAGATCTAGGTGTTGTTTTCCTCTTAGGTGCAGCGGAATGAAATGTGGGAGCACCACTTGGTTGAGAAAACCTATGTCCTATATTGATCCACTTCTTAGGTTTCTGAATCTTAACTTTTGGTTCAACGGGTTTGTTTGTCTTACACGATTGTGCCTTTGCAAGTGAATTTCCCTTTGAGAGATATTTTAAAGCACCTACAACATGATTATTTACGCAACTACTCTTAGAAGCTAGCCAATTCCTTTTAGTTTGTTGAGTACTCTTAGGTTTTGGTTTGCTACTACTAGTGTTTTGCAATATGGTGGAAGGCATCACACGAGGTTTTGAACCTAGAATTCCGTCCTTTTGAAGTAGAGCCTTTTTCCTAGCCTTTTCTAGATCATACTTCTTGTACATGTCATTTTTATCATAAGACACTTTACTTTTAATGCTCGTTTTAGACACGCTTTTCGAACTGATCCTAGATGAGCCGGACATAATCATGTGTTTAGGTTTATCAGAAACATATGCATTTTTCTTAGGCCAAGAATGTGGAGTGACTGGTTTTGACAAATGATTTATCTCAACAACTTGGGAGGTAAACCGAGATTTTGAAAATTTGGCTCTGTCAGATTTAAATGCAGTTGGTTGTCTAACCACTGATGGTTTTCTGATTGTTTGAAGAGGCGGTTTCCCCAAGATTGATGGTTTTGCAAACTTAGTATCCACACTCTGGCCAGTCAGTCTTCTTAATTTGTTTTGCAATGCAGCGTGTGCAAACCCTTGTGCTTGAATTTGACCTTTTAAAAGCTCATTTTCCTTAACTAATGTATCCACACGTTTACTTTGTTCATTCAAAAATTGACCATTGTTGCCCGAATTTAGAGATTCGTTTTGCATTTTAAGTTCAAGTGAGATGCAATGTGCCTCAAGTTTTGAAAAATCTTTTTGAAACTGGGCAATGGTCTTTTTGAGAAGAATGTTTTCAGACTCAAGAGTTTGGTTTGATGTTTCACTCATTAGATTATCAAGTAAGGGCTCAGAATCAATACGTTTTTCTAGACATTGGACAACATTCTGATCAACCTCTCTTTCATTTCTGAATTCAGGTTGCTCAGATTGTTGTTTATCATTAGCAGACATAATATGAACAACAGTAGATTGTACCTCAACCATTAGCTCTTTGTCAAAGTTGGGTTCTGTGTCGTAGATGGGTATGACATCTTCCTCAACCATTTGTTCTTTGTCAAAGTTGGGCTCTGAGTCATAGGAGGGTCCGATCTCTGCATAATCAGCGTCTGAATCATTCTCTAATCTGCTGCTGTCATCCGACTGTTTTAATTCTGTCCCATTACTTTCCTTGTCAACCAAACTAGCATCTAATGCTTTATCCACATTAACTTTCCCTTCTTGAGTCTGCGATTTACTTTCATTCACCCTTCTGTTAAACTCTCTTTCATGAAGTATTCTTTCAGCAATCAACTTCTCAAGAGAATCCATTAGTTGGAGCAGTATGTCTTTGAAACTTTGAAAACCAAGTCGAGTGTATTCAAGAAAGTACTTGCTTGCTATAAGAGAGTCATCGTCCGAATATAACCTCGTATGGATGAATTGCTGAAACTATTTCTTAAGTACACAAAAGCAAGCCGTGGATCCATTCTCGTGAAGATCTTCTTTGTTAAGTTGATTTTCAAGTTGATCCATGTTGAGGAACATCGTATGAGTGAAAATCTCAAGGTCTTCTCCAAAAAAGGATGGAAATGCCCGTTTGAATCCATTCTCGAGACGAGTGCCAGCTAAGTCTTTGTTTGAGAGAAGCTTAAGGTGTGAATGAAGTAATATAAAAGACGCCATGCATTTTTCTTTGCATAACTTCACAACTGGATCTTCAGAATCAT
>LBNU01014156.1:34651-61790 GCA_014162995.1 Artemisia annua | reverse complement strand
GGCAATTTTGGTCCTTGTTCTATTGGAAGTTGGCAAGTGTGGTCCTCATGGTTACTTTGGGAAATGTGCAATTTCAGTCCTTCATCTTTTGGAAAATTGCACATTTGGTCCTTGTGTTATAAGCTAAATCAAACGGACCCTTTTTATTACTTACACCCCAAATCCAACCCATTCCACCCCAATCCACTTTCCCTGGCCCCTCAACTTTTGAAAAATGTCATTCAAGGTCCTCGGGTGTTTTCAAAAATGGAAAAATGTTTTTATGGTCCTTGTACTATTGGAACTTGGCAGGAATCACCCTTGGAATACTTTGGGAAAGTTGCACTTCACACCCCTCAATTTCAGCTTATTACAAAATTGGTCCCTAAGCTTATATAACTACTAAACCAAATGGACCCTTGTTATTTATCTAAACCCAAAACATAAACCCAAAATAAAACAAACCCAACACAACACTTCCTTGGCCCATTCACTCACACGGCCCAACACTAAAAAAACAACACACCCCGTTTTTTTTATAACCTCTCCCCACGGTCAAACCCCCAGTCAAACCCCACCACTGTTCATCCCTAACCTCCATCACTTTCCCTAATTACCAGGGTGTTTGTCTCCCCCCTCCTCACCAATTCTTCACCAACTACAATAAATGTTACTCACCTACACCCAACCTTCCCCCTCCTCATAAATGCACCTCACCAAACCAACCCAATTGGCTAATTCCACTTTTCCCGCCAAATTGCATTTGAAGGTCAGGATCAACTCAAGCCATCCTACGGCTCAGAAAAGGTGTGGGAAAGAAAGAGAAAGCTTCCTTGGTCTATAAAAGTGAAGAAAAGAAGAGAGAGAGGCAGTTAGTAGCTAGCATTAGTGTAGTTTTAGTTTAGTTATGTCGTTTTAGTGTAAACTTAATTTCTAGTGCAAATTTCAGCTTTTAAGTTGTAACATTAACATTTCCAGTGTATTTGAAGTTTATTTCCACAATCCATTTCAAGTTTTAAGTATCAATTTAGTTTATATCAATTTTACTTGAAATATCAATTTAGCTTAAAGAAAGTAATAAATTGTTGTTTAATGTTCAGTTAAGCTCCATTCAGTTCCCTAGTAAGCTTTTTGAAGCTTTGATAACATTTTGAGGACCTGTAATTCAGTTTACATAAATTACTCAAAATTCATTAAAAATAGATAGAAAATAAAAGATCAGTGTTGAAGAAGATAAAGGCTTGGAGCATGGTTAAATGTGGATTACTATGGTATTAGATCCTCAGGGGAGGCATTAGGAAGTGGTTAGAGTTCTTGGTTCTCAGATTTGTGCTTGGATACAGTTTTGTAAGCCTTTTCTCAAATATTGCATTTTTACTGTAGCTTAGCTTAATAGCTGATCTCTATGTGTTTTTGTGCTTAGTTGATACATGTTAGTTGTTAAAATTGATTAGTACCCAGTGTTGTTCATCAGTTTCCATAGTTGTTTAGTTTTCCATTTAACTGTCAAATATAGCATAATCTTAATCTTTGAGTTTTTGTTGTTGTTATATGTGTTTTTGTGCTTATATAAGTTTGTTGCATCATACTACAACCTTGTAATCCAATTTCATGGTTAAACACAGTGCTTCACTTGAAAAATCACATTTTCATACATATAAAGGTGTGTTTGGATCAATGCAATTCTCTGTGATCCAGGTTGTTTTGGTTGTTGTTTTTGGTTCAAACATGCTACACTAGGTCATTAGAGTTCAGTTTAAGCATAAAGTTCATAGGTAATTTGAGAAGAAGTCAAAATGATCTTTGGTTCCACCATCTTTATTAACTGTTAAGCTTTTTATGTTTCTTAATCATGCAATCAGTTCCATAGTTGTTGTACTAGCTTATTTTCATATCATTTTAGCATATAGTATCAATATTAATCAGTAGGAATCCTTTAAATCTCAACAAAGTCAAACTAGGTAAAAATTTGTAAAAGTCAAAATTTCAAGTTACTCAGTTTTTACCAAAATTGCAAGATTTCCCATGGTCTTATCTTTTAGTTTCAGCTTATGAGCTTTTGGATTATCAATATTTTGAAGCTCATATTATCTGGACTATTTTTAGATTATTTTTAGGAATTTTTCTTTAGTGCTTATTTGCCCATCTTTTAGGCCTGTTTGCTGAAATGTACCTTGCACCAGTTGTTTTCATTGGCTTCTATATTGTTCATTAATGCATAATAGACTTAGCTTTTTGTTGTTTTGATAATTTCATAGTACAAGTTCTTTATGCATAAGCTAATATCTCATTTTCATGCTCATTCATGTGCTTATTTTTGCCCATCAAAACATCACCACTGAGATCTCCACACTGAGTCATCAGTGTGTGAAACACTCTTTATAAGCTCTTTCTGAGCTTGTTAGTGGATTCTATAGTGAGCTTTTTGGTTCTTTGAGAAGCCCTTAAGCTTAACTAGTTAGTTCTAGGCTTCTTTTGGCTTTTTAAGCTTATTTGATAAGCTGAAATAATGCCTGCAGTTTGCCTTCTAGGACTGTTTGGTTCTCAGTTTTTGGTATTGCTTATTTGGCTTTGTGGCTTATTTCATTGGGTTCTTCTTGTTGTTCCAGCTTAATCTAAGTTCTAGTAACTTGTTTCAAGCTTATTTTGCCTTTGGTTTATAGTTGGTAACTTGTTAGAAGCCTTTTTCATTTTCAAAACTCCTTTTTAGCTTATATAAGCTTACTGTGGTGCAAATAAGCATCCACAGTGCTTATCTTTCAGTTTCATAAAAGTTTTCTTTGTAAAAATTGTTTATTAGTTGGTGTTTAGTAGAGTTGTAACAGAAAAAAGCAAAAAGAAAAATAAAAAACATAAAGTGCCAGAAGTGGGATTCGACCTCTTGACCTCTTTGGTTGACTGGATAAAACCACACTGAATCCGTGCACCATCTCCCCTAGGCTATACTTAGTGTTTTCTTTTTCTTTTCTTTTATTTATTGTATTGTTAGTCCATTTTGCTTATTTAAGCCTTTAGCTTATTTTTCAGCTTATTTTTAAGTTTTTCATAATTTTTATATTTTTCCTAGCCTTAGTATACTACTAAGTATTTTTAGAAAAAGTTTTAGATTTATTACTTTTCATTTACTATTTATTATAATTTAAATTAGTTTAATTAGTATTTAAATAGTTTTTAATTAATAATAATTAAATAAATAGTGTAATAAATATTTTTCTTTTTCCAATAATTTTCTTTTATCATTAGGTTTGTAAAAAAGTAATTTTCATATCCGTAGGCCTTTTATTTCTTAAAACTCGCGTTTTATTTGGTACGTTTACATAATGTTTATTTAAACGTACGTGTTTTAGTTTTTATAAGTTTTTAGGTTATTTATTTTCACGTAATCGTTCTTATAGCTTGTTTAAGCTATTTTGTTTTATATTTCCTTTATTCACTTACTCAAAACCTTTTTCCTGTTCATAATCACCCGATCAAAAATCCGTTTTGTATACCATTCACACCTCGTCGGGACATAACGACCTGGGGATATCCCTATACTCCTTGGATCATTGCATTGAGCCCTAAATGGCTTGACTTTTGTTGACCAAATCCTTGGTTGACTTTAGTTGACCGTTTCTGGGCCAATCAAGTCCAAACTCGCAAGAATGATCCTTACTCGCAAACTTGAACTTTCCTTACTCGCTAACTTTGGTTTAAACTCGCTATTGAAAGTTGATACTCGCTGATAAAAATTGATACTCGCTATTGAAAGTGCCTTACTCGCTGAGAAATGTTGATACTCGCTGAGAAAAATTTGATACTCGCTAGATGTAGGTTGATACTCGCTAGAAAAAATTGATACTCGCTGAGTTAGACCCTTGATACTCGCTGTGTTTAAGTTTGATACTCGCTAGCTTAAGTTTGATACTCGCTAGAAGTAGAGTTCCTTACTCGCTGAGGATAAGGATAAAAAAGCTTACTCGCCAAGAATAATATGATACTCGCTAACCCAATTATCAATTCGCTAGAAAAAAACTATGATACTCGCTAACCCAGCTATCAAACTCGCTAGAAAAATATGATACTCGCTGACCAGGTGCCAAACTCGCTTAACCCTAAATAGCAAACTCGCTAAGCATCCAAGAAAACGTACTGATGATATTTTGCAAGTACCAAATCAATATAAACCCAATATAACGATATCTAAACCTTTCTTAGTAGCAAAACTAACCTACTAACGAAAATAATGAGTACCAAAACAATCCAAACGAGACCAAAACTAAACCCAAACTAATCTAAAACAACCTCTAATATCCCTAGGCGAATGATACCACTTGTTAGGTCACCATGTTATGCATAAACAACCATAGATCTAATAGAAAGAAATAGAATAGATGAAGAGAGATTTAGAGATTTAGAGAGAGAAAGTTAGAGAGAGAGAAAGAGAGATGGAATGAACTCTAATAATATTATGTAATGGAAATTGTTATTGCAATAGAGAACCAACAAGCACTAATGAGGGCATACATGAGGTTTATATAGGAAGTCCAAGAGGCACTAGATACTTCTACTATTTTACCATTTCTCCCCTTGGACTTTTACATATCATGAAATTACATCATAAACTTTCATAACTAAATGATTAAATGTAAAACATAATAAGTCTAATATAGCAACCTATTACAAACTAATGACCGACACTTTGTAAACGTGAAACGTGTTCCTAACAATAACAATTTCTCAAGTGAACGAATATCTCTCTCCGGATCAAAGACGGTATCATCAATTTCTGGCGAAATTGGAATATCATTAAAGAAAACTTCGAGCTCTTCCATAGTGAAATCACTTCCCTCACCCGGAAGAGAAGGATGGGAAGAGTCAGAAATAACGGGTTCAGAAGTCGGAGTGGGATTGCCACTCGAAGAATCGTTTGAAAAATCGATAAATTTCTGAGCATATTCGTCAACATCTTTGATATCAATACGATTAACCGAAAATGCATTGGCAGCGTATGACGAAGTTTGATCAATATTAAATGTAACGGCCTCATCATTAACTCAAAGGGTGACTTCTTCGGCAAAAACATCGATTAAAGCACGGCCCGTCCTCAAGAAACCTCTTCCGAGAATGAGAGGAATTCGAGGATTGGCATCAAAATCAACTACAACAAAATCAACCGGGAAATGGAACTTTCCTACCTTCACAATGACATCTTCAGCGATACCTTTTGTACGAGTAATCAAACGGTCCGCGAGCTCGAGAGTCATTCGTGTAGGAGTCAGTTCGGGAAGAGAAAGTCTTTTTCATACGGAAAGAGGCATAAGATTGATGCTTGCACCAAGATCGGCCAAGGCTAAGCACTCAATCATTCCCGGGAAATCACAAGGAATAAGGAATTTTCCAGGGTCCTCAAGCTTGTCGGGAAGCTTCTTAAGGATCACCGCCGAGCAATTCTCATTCAACGGCGCGTTAGCTAACTCAAACAACTTTTCTTTATTATTCATTAAGCTTTTAAAAGTTGACGCAAATTTAGGCATATGAAGTAAAGCATCTGCAAAGCTGAAGTCAAAATGAAGCTTTTGAAAAAGTTGAAGAAATTTTAACATTTGATGATTATTTTTTTCACGAAGCTTTGGGTTAATCGGATAAGGTAATGAATTTTTAAACTTTGGAGCACTTTGGACAACCGGAGGTTGGACGTTTTCGGTACCTCCGTTATTAGTAGGAATTACCGGGTCCTTTGTCGCTTCGGTCTCACGTTCCACTACCTTGGGAGGAAGAGAAGAAGGGGAGGTAGTCGGAGCCGTGGATCCATCATAAGCATAACCACTTCGTGTAGTGATTGCTTTCATCTCACCCCTCGGGCTAGCAATTGTATTACTCGGAAGAGAACTAGACGTCGACGGTTGATTCATTTGAAGAAAACTACTCATCATTTGCTTAAGCTCATTCGTTTGTCGAGTCATAGTCATGTCGATCTCTTGCTTAAGTTCAACCCTCATATTGTTGATTTGATTTTGCATAGCTCGCATGTTAACATCGTTTGATTTTATATAATTTGAAAGCTCGGGAGAAGGTTGAACTTAAGCTCGGGAGAAGGTTGAACGTTTGATTTTATATAATTTGATTTTGCATAGCTCGCATGTTAACATCGTTTGATTTTATAATTTGAAAACTACTCATCATTTGCTTAAGCTCATTCGTTTGTCGAGTCATAGTCGTGTCGATCTCTTGCTTAAGTTCAACCCTCATATTGTTGATTTGATTTTGCATAGCTCGCATGTTAACATCGTTTGATTTTATATAATTTGAAAGCTTGGGAGAAGGTTGAACTTGTTGTGGTGGTTGATGATAAACTTGTTGGGGTGGGGGAGCTTGATAATTTTGAGCTTGATTGAAATTGGTTCCACAGTTTTGATTGTAACCTTGGTTTTGATGACCTTGGTTATTTTGAGGATAACGGTTTTGATGAGTTTGCACGGGTGGAAACCCGGGTGGCCCCATTTGGTTGTTTTGAGTACGAAAACCTTGGTTTTGATTGTAGTTTGCGGCGGCTACATTAGCATTGTAAACTTGGCCATCGGTGGCTTGACAATCATAATATGGATGGGGACCACCACAAATCACACATTTTTCGGTAACGGCTTTAACGGGCTCGGGTTTTTGGTTCTGAAACTTAAACTCTTTCACCATACAACGGATAGCATCGGTAAGCTCGGCCAATTCCGATGATTGGACCGACGAAGAAGAAGGAGTAAAAGAAGTCTCTTTCGAAACATTCGGTTTGTTACGAGAAGTCGGAACCTTAGATTTGTTCTCGATGATCGTTAAAATATCCTATCTCTTAAAGGCTCTGCGCTCCCGCATTCTGATTGATCCATATCCCTTGGCGTACGATTCAAGATATTGCCACCGGCGGCTGCGTTTAAAGAATCTTGATCGTTTTGAGTCAAAGCGTTATAAAACGTGTCGATTTGGTGTAATTCGGAGAAACCGTGGTGAGGACATTTTCGAAGAAGATCCTTAAAACGTTCCCATGCCTAACCAAAATTCTCATCAAAACGTTGTTGAAAATTGGTTATATCATTCTTAAGATTATTCGTTTTAGACGGAGGAAAGAACTGATTAACGAATTTTGAGACGAGTTCTTCCCATGTAGTTATGGAACGAGGGGGTTCTTTTTCGAGCCAAATCCGGGCTGCCCCCTCGAGTGAAAACGGGAATAACATCAACTTAATAGCATCGTGAGGGACATCCTTAAATTTCATGGTCGAGGTTAACTTATTGAACCAACGGATGTGCGCGTGAGGATCGTCCCTCTCAAAACCGTGAAATCGGTTTGATGTGACAAGTTGAATCAAACCGGTTTTAAGTTCAAAATTNCATCAACTTAATAGCATCGTGAGGGACATCCTTAAATTTCATGGTCGAGGTTAACTTATTGAACCAACGGATGTGCGCGTGAGGATCGTCCCTCTCAAAACCGTGAAATCGGTTTGATGTGACAAGTTGAATCAAACCGGTTTTAAGTTCAAAATTTTCGGAAAGTATCGGTGGTAAAACAATTGCATCTCCATATCCCTCGGTGGGACATTGGAGCAATTCTTGCATCGTACGTTGATCGGCCATCTCGGTGATGGGTGATTCAACAAGAGTACGTACCTCGGGTACGTTAGCTCTTTTACGACGTCTACGATAGTGTTGAGTCGGTATGGTCGGAGAGTTAACGATTAATCTCGACCGTGAGCATGTGAGCATTCACTAAAAAGAAACCAAAGTAAAAAGAAAAAGGAAAATAAATTTGAAAAGAAAATCTTTTTGGTTTTTATATAATAAAGATTACACTAATATTTTTGTATTTTATGTTTTAAAATTTTTTTGTAGTTTTATGTTTATAAAAAGCGATAACTTCGAAAAGAAGGTTCTTCAAAACACAAATTAAACGAACGAACGACGAAATCTTAACAACCGCTCCCCGGCAGCGGCGCCATTGATGGAGGGTGTTTTGTGTGGTAGAAGAGTGAATGAAGAGTTTGTACCGAAGGATCACTCGTGAAAGTAATTCCCCGGGTCGTAGTCCCAACAAGGGTTGAATTCGATCTTGTCGGTTCGGTTTCATGAATCTTGTGGAGTGAATGAGGTTGAAAGATATATTTTGGGTTTTGATCACACTACAAACGAGAATAAATTGCAATTGAAATAGATTAAAACAAGATAAACGACTCAAAAGAAACAAACAAATGAAGCAAACATTTTAATATGAAAACGAGATTTAAGTAAAAGCGTAAATAAAAGTTGACACTACTAGTTTTAAAAACAAACAAAAACAATTCTACAATTACGAGTGCGAAATAAAATTATCTAAATATTAAACGATAAAAAAAAAGATCACTTAAAAGAAAATTATATTTTTGGCTTTTTGAAATTAATTTTTTTTTGAAATGGAAATGATATAAAAACTTAATTAAAAGAAAATAAAAGAAATGACAAAGTAATAGTGGCTAACTAGGAAATAAAAGACTTGTACGAAAATATTACTTGGTAAAGTTACTTGATAATAAAAATCCTTACTTGATAAATTTTAGAAAAATTCGCCGGAGTTTCGTTTAGATAAAAGCACAAGAGACCTCACTCGATAAACGATGAGGTAATGATTATCATACTTGATAATCTTGGCTAACTCGCCAAAATGATACTACTCGATAAACAAAAGATCTTACTCGATAAGTAAAAAAAAAACTCGTACTCGATAAAAGTTAGAACAAAACTCGATAGACTATTAAAAGCTATACTCGACACTAATTAATTAAACTTCACTTGACACTAAGGACAAACTCGATAAAATAATCAAAGACTTTGATTAATGAAATAAAAAAAAATATGGATACTCGATATTAAATTCAAAGCTGCTAACTCGAAAGATTCGGTATCGAGTATGATATTGTTGACTAAAGACTAGGTAGTAATATTAAAAACTCATACTCAAAATTAAGTTGACTAACTCGATATTGTTTGAAAAAGAAATTCTCGACAGAATTGTTTATTACTCGATAGAAATTAAATAAACATAACTCGATAACTTGAACTAGCCTTACTCGATAATTATTGTTCTTACTCGATAAAAACTAGAGATACTCGATAAAATTCACTACATACTCAATAGAACCGTAAACTAAACTCTATTTTGATCCAAAATAAAGCCTAAGACTAATGTTTTTCCACCAAATTTAACACTAAACGACCTAGTTTAACCAAAAACAATAAATCCCACCAATAAAAACAAGACTTTAACAATTAAAATGCAAAGATTTTTAGAGAGATAAAGACTTTAGAGAGAGAAAGCTTAAGAAAAACTCATACTAAACATAAAATAAAAATTACATTAACTCTTAAAAAACTCAAAAAAACCCTCTCAAATGAGGTATAATGTGCTATTTATAGGCTAGGGGCTAGGGCTTCTCTAATCTTTGACATTGTTGCATAACTAGCCCCTAGACCTTTACAAAACATGAAATTCAAGCTTAAAACATTATAAAATGTAACTAATACAACTTAATATTAAACGTAACGACCGAGTACGATCCTAATTCATTTCTTGTAACTTGGAGGATTTGAGTTGACTTTTCTTCCGAAGTTCTTCAAAGGATAAAATTGACCACTTGCCGAAACTTGGATGACTTTACTTGTCAATGTCTTCGGACTGCAAATAAAGGTCTCTTTTGTCGTTCTTTGAATCTCCAAGGATTTGAATTGTCATTTTGGGCTTTTACTTAAATAGATTGCTTCATCGGCTTAGGCTTTTGACACTTTTCCAAATCTCGTGCTCGTTTGAGGCTTTTTGGTTGGTTTTTGGTGCTTTTAGAGAATTCCGCTCCTGCACGATCACAAACACAAAAACACACTTTTCTTTGGCATTTGTTAGCAATATTAGTCTATTTGGGTCGTATTTGGCCATGAAAAAGGAATGTGAATTAACACATACCAAGATCCCTCGAGAGGTAAAACCTGTTGTAAGGTCGCAAAACCACGCATCAAAGTTTTTGGCGCCGCAACCCGAGTAGTTATTGCTTAGGTTGAAATTTAATTTTATTAGGTCTACTCATTAGATTCCTATCTAGTGAGATTTTTATTTTCTTTTTATTAGCTTTCTAGTAGTCTATCTTTTCTTTGTGTCTTTGTTCGTAAAAACCTTTCCATCGACTCTTCCGTTCATCATTATGGAGTACGCGAATCCACCATACCACCGACCACAAAAGCCATTCTACCCTAATGACATCCTGATGTTCAAACAATATCAAGATGAACCCATATATGATGCATGGACTCGTTTTAAAAATTTACTCTGAATAGTCCCTCATCATAGTTTCGCTTTAGCATCCCTAACCCAAACCTTTTACTATCGTGTCGACCGATGTGACCAAATGTGCATTGAGGATTTTGCCAATGGGAACTTTAGGGAATTAAATGCTGAAGAAGCATGGGATGCAATAAGCAGTGTGCCGCAAAATATTATCCTATAGGAGTTGACAAACCCATACAAACGTTCAGTGACACAGTCAACCTCGAGCCACCAAAATTTCAAGGATCATCCCGAAAGCAAGTTTGTTTGGGATGAATAGTTCCAAACGTGTTGAGATACCTAAGTGGGCATGTCATGGTTAGGAGCCAGCCCATACAAAAATACAAGATGAACACATAGGTAATCTAGATACAACAATGAGGAGAGGTCGAATAATCCAAGCCCACAAAGTACGACCCAACCACATGTCGCGTACCCGATGTCATCTCTGAGGCATAGCACATCGCCCGTCGACTTACGCCGGAAAGTAGCAAGCAAGACTTTAGGTAATCCCCGATGGGAAGGGTGTATACCCTTTTGAACCAAACACAACTAAGAGATATAGGTTCCCGAACACTTGTAAATGATCAGACCTTCACTCCTTAGTTCTAGGGAATTTCCTAGTCAGTTTGATGAAACCGGCAACCTCAACCCTTTACACAAACCGTTTTTTTTTTCTTTTTTTTTTTTTTTTCTTTTTTTTTTTTTTTTTCTCTTTTTTTTTTCCCTACACAACCTTTCATCCTTTAGATTTGGCATCTAAGGAGAGCAAAAGAGGAACGGCGACCCACCCCAATCAACGCCAATATCTATCCGGGTAGTTTTAGGATGAAGCGGAGCCATTCACTCCACCCCCTCCCCACACCCCACCCCCCCACCCACCCCCCCACCACCCGCCCCCCCCCCCTCTCAACCCCTCCCCGTGGCGCATCCATTTACCACTCCACCCCAGCCCGGTGCTGTCCACCTCGCTACTCCTCACACACCCCCGGCACCAGCTTAACTTCCTAAGCTTACGCCGCGCCACACAACTCACACTCCACCTCTATGCTCCCTCCCAACCACCTACCAGGGTCACCAGCTTCACACCCGCCGACTCGTGCCACTCCGAACAAAACACACCGCGCCATCTCATCCTCGCGCCGCCCCAGCGCCCAACCCCAAGCCTCCTCTCATTCTGGGCTCTTATCTCTGCTCCTCTCTGTTTGTTTGTCTTTTTATTTCATAATGTGTGTTTAATCTTTTATTGTTTATTGGTTCATCGTTTCAAATTACAATTGTAGAATAATGCCTTTCATTTTGTTTTTTAACTTCGTCTTCACAACTACATACTAAACGGTATTTTTGGCAAAAGGATAAGACTAAGGGAAATCTCAAATCTGTTTTAAAGAGGGCAAGATTGAACATGAATCATAACAATCATTAAATTAGGCCATAGCAATATTACGTGTTTGTTCGAGTCAAATGCTTGTATCGAGTCACAATGAATGTTTTACAGAATTTATAGGAATTAAAACTTCCAGTAATCTGTAAACATTCATTTTGCAAGCATTATATCTTTAATTGTTTTATTTCTAAGTCTGGAATTACATCTAGTTGTGAGTTGTCTTTGTTCGGTTTGATGCTTTGGTTTTCGTGTTTGTTTTCTCAGGATTAACAGGTTATTTTGGACAAGGAGATGTACGTGGAATCAAGCTTTTGGCGATGCTTTAATCTTGGAGCTTCTACATTCTCTTGGAAGAAGATCTAACCATGTTACCATATTATCCACCGAGCGAATCAGGGGAGTATTAGATCTCATTCTTTTACCTTATTTACTTTTACATCTTATTATTTGAACATCGGGGACAATGTTCATCTTAAGTGTAAGGGGGGTAAATTACGATACCTTAGAGAATGCAATTACACTTGATTTTTGTTTTGTTTAATGGTAGATGTGTAATAAAACTGAGAGAAATACCTGTTAGGGCAATTTTAGTGCCAAATTTAAATTTTTTTACAACATTTAGGAGTGAAACTTTGGTCTTAATGAGCGTTGGTGTATGCTTATTCATACACCTTTTATTTACCAAATTAAGACCAAAACGACCAAAAACTAACCATAAATGCCAAAGATAGTGTGTTTTTGCGTTTGTGATTGTGCAGGTACGGATATTTCAGAAACAGGCTAAAAATCACAAAAACCCGACAAAAACGAGCACGAGAATGGAAAGTGTCAAAAGCCGAAGCCGGGAAAGTCAAAAAGTCAAGGTCAAGCTCAAAAAGTCAAAATCAACCCTGGAGAATCATATCTTGTCAGAAATAGTCCTTGGAAGAAGATTGAAGAATTTGTCAACTTTGGTCCCTCCACTTTCAGCAATTGTCAAATTTGGTCCCTGGAAAGATTATTTTGAAGAAACGACATCAAAAGTCCTTCAAGAATAAGAGATTGACAACAATGGCCCTTGGATCACAAATTTGGAATATGGCAGTTTCAGTCCCTTTAAAAATCAGCAAGTACACTTTTGGTCCTTCAAAGTTTATTAAACTAAAACCTATAAAACCCCTTAACCCATTATCCCTTTTACCCCAAAAGCCCAAAAGCCCAAAAGCCCAAAAGAAAAACCCACGAGCCCACTATTACCCCGGTCAAATTATTATAAAAAAAAAAACATCCCAAAAACACGCGCCATATTTTTTTACCCAATTCCCCTTTACCGAGATAAACTTAGAACCCTAATTTACTATTCACGCTACCAAACTCAAAATTAACAGCAATTAAGGGCAATTGGGACAATTACTCACACTTCTAGAAGGTCTGACATGTGCAGAAGGTAACAGGTTGGCAATCCACATGAGAGTGCGTGCAAATGATTGGGTCGTGATCTAATCCAAGGGCTGGAAATGATAGATTGGGCACCACGTTGATCTAAAGGTGATAAAGGCACTCAAACAAACACAAATTCACCTGGATAGGTGACATGGCAGCCTAGAAGGATCCAAGGACTCACCCTCATCTCCTATATAAACCCTCCTCCTCCTCAGTTGTTAGTGTGTAATTTTTAGTACTGTTATGCTGTAATTTTCTCTTTCAATGTTTTTAAATATTGTAATCATCTTTTATTAATGAAATTTAAATTTTAGTTTTGTTCGTATAATCCCTTAAATTCTGTTTTCTTCAGTATTCTAGTTATAATTCCTCAAAAGTTGTTTAATCTCTGTTTATTATAGTTACTTAAACTGTTTTGAGCATCTAAATACTAGTTAGTATTGTTTTCTCACAAAACCTCAAAAATATAAAAAAAAATCAGAAAAATAAAAAAATAGTGTTTAATTTCTTTCAATTTACTTAAATCAAGTTTCTATTAGTGTTTTATAGTTAGTTAATAGTTTTTAAACATCTAAATATCATTTTCTAAAAAATCAAAAAAAAAAAAAAAAAAAAAGTAAAGAAAAGATCAATAGAAGTAAAAGGTTTTCATAAGCCTGATTCAGCTGGTGTTCAATTGATTTTGTGGAGATCTATTAGTGTTATTTGGTGGTTCAGAAGGTGTTAGAATAGCCTATCCAAAGATAGGCCACGTGGAGTATACCCCTACTCAGTAGGGCCTTTGTTTTAGTAAGATCTCACTTTAATTTTTTAGCAAGTTAATCATTAAGTAGTTTAATCTTAGTAGCTTAGTTGTTACTGTTTCATTACTGTTGATTGATTGTTATTCAGTATATGTGAATGATATTTGGGCTGTAATAATCATTTGGGTGCACTGTTGTGAATCTAAGTTCTATTCTGCATAAATGGTGAATCTGTGATCAGTGGTTATTTGTGGTAGTTTGCTGTTGTTTTGTTGTTCTATAGCCATTAGTGACTGTATTTGATCAATACTGTGGTGATTTGAGATTTAAATCTTAGAGTGCTAGTGTTATCTGCTGATATAGGGGTGTTTGGTATAAGGAGGATTACTGAGTTTAAGTTGTTAGTAGGTAGTGAGCATAGTTCTAGTAGTTCACATAGGGTCATTATAGAATAATAGTAGCATAAAACCAGTTAGTGTTTTGATAAAAAGTCAATTTGCTCTTTACATTTCACAAGCAGTTAACTGATGGTGAATTTGAATTGCATAACCATAGATTTAGCTGCAAAAGTTGTTTCAGTAGCTTAAGTCAGTCATATTTTAGCTTATAACAACATTAGTAATCATTTAGGCCCAGTCTAAGTTCATTTTAGTCAACTGTCAATAAAAATAAAAAGTCAAAAAAAAAAAAAAAAAAAAAAAAATCTCAACTGTCATTTTTGGACAGATAAACAGATCTTTTCTAGAGCTGATTAGCGAATGGAAATTGAATTTGAAAGTTATTTGGTGTAGTTTGGTTGCTTGTGGACCTAAATCAAAAAGAAAAACATAATTAGGAACTCAATTGCTCAGCTTAATTTGTGCTCAAAGTTGCTAGTAAACTGTATTTTTCCCCTGCATCACAGCTTTGGAGCCAAGTTCATAAGCTTCTAGCTAGCTGTTCACTTAAGCNATTTTTGGACAGATAAACAGATCTTTTCTAGAGCTGATTAGCGAATGGAAATTGAATTTGAAAGTTATTTGGTGTAGTTTGGTTGCTTGTGGACCTAAATCAAAAAGAAAAACATAATTAGGAACTCAATTGCTCAGCTTAATTTGTGCTCAAAGTTGCTAGTAAACTGTATTTTTCCCCTGCATCACAGCTTTGGAGCCAAGTTCATAAGCTTCTAGCTAGCTGTTCACTTAAGCTTTTTGAGAGATTGTTGGGCCAAAAGTTTCTCAACCTAGCATAGAATACAATTCAGCCATAGTTTTCCACTTTAGAGCTTGCTAAGACTGCTTAATTGTTCTTGCTTATCTGTCCCATTTAATTTGAGCAATGAATTGGAAGTTTGTGTGAATTTGGTGATAATTGCTTTAGTTCTAGATTCCAGTGATTGGTTTGAGTATTATTAAGGGTGTTTGAGCTTTTATAACTGTCCTGACCTTATTGGTGCTTAATTGAGCTTATTTGGCTTAAATAAGTCCTTATTTGAGACTGTTTTGGCTTGCACAGCATAATCAAAGTCCCTTTTGGTCAAAATCCAGTGTTTCTGAGCTTATTTGAATCTTAAAAGTATTCTGGAAAAGTTTGACCAGATTTGGTCAAACAGCTTATTTATAAGCAATTTTCCTAACTGCTTATTGGCTTGAATAAGCATTTAACTGCTTAATTTTCCAAAATTTCTTTTTCCAGTAGCTTTAGAATTTAATTTTAGATTTTCCATAAAAGTTTCAGAATTAATTGATTAGTTTTACTATTTCTTTTTCATTTTTCTTTATTTTTAAGTAATTTTTAATTCAAATTAAATAACAAAAAGACAAAAATAATTTTCATTTTTATTTTTAAAATTAGTTATTAGTTCAGTAAGATTTTTAAAAATTATGTTGGTAGATTAAATCTTTTATTTGCTAATTAGTTTAATTTTCTTTTATTAAACAAAAATACAAAAATAGTTTTTAATTATTAAATAAAAATAAAAAAAACCAAAAATAATAATTTTCTTTTTCTAAAAATTTTCTTTTATCATTTTTAGTTTTTAAAAATTTAAATTGCATCCCTAGCATTAGATTTGCATTAATTTCACGATTTTATTTGTTACGTTACGTTTATTAATTCGTAGTTACGTTTTTAGCTTACGTGTGCTTTGAATACGTGATTTGCTTTTCTTATTACTTGATTGTGTTTTATTTGATTATCATTAGTGTAATTCTCATCGTTATCACTTTTACCATTTTTCACTACACGTTTTACGATTCGGAAATCGATATTCCATTTAACCTTCACACGGACACGACCCGGGTAATTTCTTATTTAGAAATTATTTGGAAAAATACTATACTAAAACGATAACACCAAGTTTTTGGCGCCGCTGCCGGGGAAGGTTAAAGTGAATTTTTGTTTTCGTTTTTAAAATCGTGATTTGAAAAACCTTCCTTTTACGTATTTTCTTATATAAAAAGTTAAAAAAAATCACAAAAATGAAACACTTTTCCTAAAGTGTTTGAAAAATACCAAAAATAAAATAAACATCCTCGGTCTTCCGTTGAAGGAGGGCGGTTGTAAACCAAATAAGCTTGAACGCGAAAAGAGATCGTGAAATTATTCGGTTTCGGATTACTTTAATTCTACAACCGACAATTTTGTTGCACGTAGGTTTGAAGGAAACGATTTCGGGTGACGAATCGATCATAAAAATATTGTGATATAAAAACAAAAGAAAAAGAAAAAGAAAAAACAATATTGTGTTTTTAAATTTTCTTTTATAAAAAAAACCCAAAAATATTTTGATTTCGATTTTTGTTTAAAAATTTCTAAAAAACCAAAAAGATTTTCCTTTTTCTAAATTGATTTTTCATTTTATTTGTGATTTCGTTGGTGTATGAACACCCGTTCTTCATCGGAAGAACTTTTATCACCTTTATCGAATCCCGAGAGGATTATCCGTCACATACACCGTGTTAATTTCCCAAACGTTGAGGAAATGAACAATAACAATAACGATGAGGTTCCTCCAGTGGGACCTCAACCTCCTCCCGATCTCCGTACGATGGAGGAGTTGTGTCAACCGACTATGTTCGGACGTGGTGGCCCGATTGCCCCCGTCAATATCGAAGCCGCCGATTTTGGACTTAAACATCATATGATTCAACAAGTACAAAATTTTTGTCAATTTCACGGTTTACCGGGTGATGATGCGAACAAACATCTTGATAAATTTTTAACAATCACTCAAAGTATGAAACAAAACGGTGTCTCCGATGATGCCCTTCGTCTCTATCTTTTCCCATATTCATTGACGCATCACGCCACCGCTTGGTTTGATCGACTTCCGAAAAATTATATTCATACGTTCAACGAAATGGTTTCTAAATTCTTGGCAAAATATTTTCCACCATCGATGGTGACGAAGCTTAGAAATGACATAAGCAATTTCCTACAACTTCCCGACGAATCTTTATTTGAAGCTTGGGAACGTTACAAGCTTTCGATTGACCGGTGTCCGAATCACAACATGTTGCTCGTCACGATTATTGATACGTTTTATAATGGTTTAACTTTACGACATCGTGATACGATCAATGCTGCTGCGGGTGGTACTTTTATGAAAAGACGCCCCGAAGAGTGCTACGATCTCATCGAGAATATGACCGCCCATCACAATTATTGGGATTCTTCAGCCGAGAGGGGCGAGTTGACAAGATCTACCAAGTCTTCCAATGCAGAAATTGCGGCTCTTAACAAAAAGTTCGATGATGTTGTCCGTCTTTTGCAAACGAATCCAAGTCTTAACAACAATCGTCAAGTCAATGCGATTAATCAAAGTTGTGAAACGTGTGGTGGTCCACATCCGTATTATGAGTGTCCAGCCTCCGGTGGCTTTGCTCATGAGAAAGTTTATGCTACAAATATGGGAGGTAACGGTTACCAACCACAAGGAGATCGGAATCTTCTTAGCTATCGTTCTACCAATTATCTTGGACCACCCGGTTTTAATAATCCGAATCAAGTTAACAATGTGCAAAACCGTAACAATCAATTCAATCAAAATCAAAATCGTGTTAACAATGGTTTTCAAAATCCGGGTAATTTCAATTAAGGACAAAATCGTGGAAATTTTCAGAATCAGGGAAATTATCAATGCCCGAATCAAGGGAATTTTCAAAATGCAAATCATGGAAATTATAATAATGGAAATCAAAATCATGGGAATTTTCATAATCAAAATCAAGGTTTTCATCAAAACAACCGAGGACAAAATTTCAATAATCAAAATCAAGTTTTGAATCAAAATCAAACGTCCTCGGATGAGTTTATCAAGCAATTCATTAAGAATCAAGAGGAAATGAATAAATTGATGATTAGTCAAATGGCCGAAATCAAGAAGTCTTTAAATGATCGACCCTCGGGCTCGGGTACTCTTCCAAGCAATACGATCGCTAACCCGAGGGGCGATGCTAAGGCGATCACGACACGAAGTGGTGTTTCATACGATGGACCTACGGCTCCGATTACCTCGCCTTCTTCTTCTCCCCCTAAGGTAGTCGACCGTGAAACCGAGGCGACAACGGATACGGAACTTCCTACTAATAACGGAAGAACCGAAAACATCCAACCTCCGGTTGTCCAACCGTCAAAAGAGAATGTTTCAAAAGGAAAGGAAAAAGTTGTTTTTGAACAAGATAATACCGTCAAGTCTAAACTTCCTTATCCGTCTCGTCTAAACGATCAAAAGCACCGTGAGAAAACAAACCACCAAATGGAAAAGTTCTATCAAAATTTTCAAGATCTTCGTTTTGATTTAAGTCTCGCGGATGCCGTTGTTTTGATGCCAAAATTTGCGTCAATGATCAAAAATTTGTTGAATAATAAAGAGAAATTATTTGAAATGGCAAAAACACCTTTGAACGAAAATTGTTTGGCGGTTCTCCTCAAGAAGCTTCCCGAAAAGCTTGGAGATCCTGGCAAATTCTTGATTCCGTGTAATTTTCCAGGGATGGTTCAATGCTTCGCCTTGGCCGATCTTGGTGCTAGCATTAACCTTATGCCAAAGTCTATGTGGAAGAAATTGCCTCTTCCCGATCCTACTCCCACGTGTATGACCCTCGAGCTCGCCGATCGATCTACGTCTCATCCAATTGGAATTGCCGAGGATGTCATCGTTAATGTTGGAAAATTCCATTTTCCCGCCGATTTTGTGATTGTCGATTTTGATCCCGATCCAAGGGTTCCTCTCATTCTAGGAAGAGGTTTCCTAAGGACGGGTCGTGCTTTGATTGATGTTTACGATGAAGAAATTACCTTGCGAAATGGTAACGAAGCCGTCACGTTTAACTTGGACCAAACATCGAGATACTCTTCCACCGATGATTGCATGACTGTTAACCGAATCGATGTTATTGATGAAGTTTCGGAGGAGTACTCTCAAGAACTTCTTGGTTTTTCTCATAATGATTCAAGTGGCAATCCCACTTTTGGTTCTTCCCCTACAAATAATTCTTTCTCTTCTTTTCCTGATGATAATTCTCCTTCTTCTCAACCTATTGTTGCCGACTCTTCCCCTTCCCTTACTCCGTTTGAGGGAAGTGATTTCATCTTGGAAGAGATCGATGCTTATCTTTCAAATGATTCAATTTCACTGGAAGTTGATGATACCGTCTTTGATCCGGAGGGGGATATTCGTTTGCTTGAACAATTATTGAACAAAGATCCGTCACTTTCTCCCCCTCCGAAGGATATTCATGTTGAAGAAATCAAAGAAGTTAAAGAAGTTGAGCCATCTAAAGAAAATCCTCCGGAGCCCGAGCTCAAGGATTTACCTCCTCATCTCGAATACGCTTTCTTAGAAGAGACCGACAAATTTCCTGTTATAATTTCTAAAGACCTTAAAGATGAGGAGAGGACCCGTCTCTTAGATGTGCTTAGGAAACATAAGAGTGCCATCGCTTGGCAAATTTCCGACATTAAGGGCATAGACCCTCGTTTTTGCACTCATAAGATTTTGCTCGAAGATAATTTTAAGCCCGTGATCCAACAACAACGACGGGTTAACCCGAAAATCCATGAAGTTATTAAGAAAGAAGTTATTAAACTCCTCGACGCCGGGATGATTTACCCCATTTTCGATAGCTCATGGGTTAGCCCGGTTCATTCTGTTCCGAAGAAAGGTGGAATGACCGTAGTAACGAATGAAGATAATGAGCTAATTCCCATACGTCTCGTTACGGGATGGAGAGTTTGTATCGACTATCATAAGCTTAATGATGCGACCCGAAAGGACCATTTCCCACTTCCTTTTATGGATCAAATGCTAGAACATCTAGCGGGAAATGAGTTCTATTGTTTTCTTGATGGTTTCTCCGGTTACTTTCAGATTCTGATCGATCCTCAGGATCAAGAAGAGACCACGTTTACTTGCCCTTATGGGACGTTTGCTTATCGACGTATGCCTTTTGGCTTATGTAATGCTCTAGGCACGTTCCAAAGATGTATGACGGCCATTTTCCAAGATATGATCGAAACGACTATGGAAGTATTCATGGATGATTTTTCGGTATATGGAAATTCGTTTACCACTTGCCTTGCCCATTTGGAGAACATGCTAAAACGGTGTTAAGACACTAACTTAGTTCTCAATTGGGAAAAGTGCCATTTCATGGTTAAAGAAGGCATTGTTCTTGGCCATAAAATTTCCAAAGCCGGGATTGAGGTCGATAGAGCTAAAGTCGATGTGATCGCAAAGCTACCTCATCCCACCACCGTTCGAGGAATTCGTAGTTTTCTAGGTCATGNAAATTCGTTTACCACTTGCCTTGCCCATTTGGAGAACATGCTAAAACGGTGTTAAGACACTAACTTAGTTCTCAATTGGGAAAAGTGCCATTTCATGGTTAAAGAAGGCATTGTTCTTGGCCATAAAATTTCCAAAGCCGGGATTGAGGTCGATAGAGCTAAAGTCGATGTGATCGCAAAGCTACCTCATCCCACCACCGTTCGAGGAATTCGTAGTTTTCTAGGTCATGCCGGTTTTTATTGACGTTTCATTCAAGATTTTTCTAAGATTGCCCGACCTTTGACCCATTTGCTTGAAAAAGATGCTCCGTTCTTCTTCTCTAAAGAGTGTGTTGAAGCGTTTGATATACTTAAGAAGAAATTGACGGAAGCTCCGATTCTAGTTGCCCCCGATTGGGACTTGCCTTTTGAGCTTATGTGCGATGCTAGCGATTATGCTATCGGGGCAGTCTTGGGGCAACGCAAGACCAAATATTTTCAACTGATACACTATGCAAGTAAAACTATGACCGACGCTCAATACCATTATACGAATACTGAAAAAGAAATGTTGGCCGTCATTTATGCCTTCGAAAAGTTTCGACCTTACCTTCTTTTGAAAAAATGCATAGTGTATACGGACCATTCGGCTTTAAAATACCTTATGACTAAACAAGATGCTAAACCGAGATTGATGCGGTGGGTTCTCCTTCTTCAAGAATTCAATGTCGAAATTCGAGACAAGAAAGGAGCGGAGAACCTAGCCGCCGATCATTTGTCTAGACTTGAAAATCCCCATCAAAGTGTTCACGAGAAAAAGGAAATCAATGAATCATTTCCTCTTGAGACACTTGGGAGTTTATCACATGATTCTAGTACCCCATGGTTTGCCGACTTTGCAAATTACCATGCGGGGAATTTCATAAGGAAAGGGATGTCGTCCCAACAAAGGAAGAAATTCTTTAAGGACGTTAAGCACTATTATTGGGACGATCCCTATTTGTTTAGAGTTTGTGCGGATCAAGTGATCCGGCGGTGCGTTCACGGCAAGGAAGCCGATGAAATTCTTATGGCATGCCACAGTGGACCCACGGGGGGACATCATGGTGCCAATTACACCGCTAAGAAAGTGTTCGATTCCGGCTTCTATTGGCCGACGATATACCGTGATGCACAAGACTTGGTGAAGTCGTGTGATTCATGCCAACGACAAGGAAAAATTTCACAAAGATATGAGATGCCGCAAAATGCGATTCAAGTTTGTGAAATCTTTGACGTTTGGGGTATTGATTTTATGGGTCCGTTCCCGTCTTCTCGAGGGAATAAGTATATACTTGTGGCCGTCGATTATTTGTCAAAATGGGTTGAAGCAAAGGCGCTCCCCACTAATGACGCCCGAGTTGTTGTGAAGTTTTTGAAGAGTTTATTTTCCTGATTTGGAACTCCTCGTGCTATTATAAGTGATCGCGGTACTCATTTTTGTAACGACCAATTCGCCAAAGTTATGCTTAAGTATGGAGTTACCCATCGTCTTTCCACCGCGTATCACCCGCAAACGAGTGGTCAAGTTGAGGTTTCCAATCGTGGGTTGAAACGTATTTTAGAGAGGACCGTTAATGGTAATCGTGCCTCTTGGGCCGATAAGTTAGATGATGCATTATGGGCTTTTCGCACCGCTTACAAAACCCCTATCGGGTGTACTCCTTATAAGTTGGTGTATGGAAAGGCTTGTCACTTGCCCATTGAATTAGAGCATAAGGCTTATTAGGCCTTGAAACATGCTAATTTTGACCTTCAAACCGCGGGTGATCACCGAAAAGTTCAATTAAATGAGTTAACCGAGCTTCGTGATCAAGCCTATGAGAATTCTTTGATCTACAAAGAGAAAACCAAGAGGATTCATGATTCCAAAATCAAAAATCGCGTTTTCAACGTTGGTGATCAAGTCTTTCTTTTTAATTCTCGATTGAAGATTTTCTCGGGCAAGCTAAAAACCCGTTGGTCAGGACCATTCACCGTTACCCATGTTTTTCCTTATGGCACCATCGAGTTAGCTCAACCCGATGGTCCCAACTTTAAGGTGAATGGTCATCGTCTCAAACACTATTTCGGAGGGGACATACCACCCATGGTTGTCCCGGATCTTCAAACTTTCCCCATGGACAATTGAATTCGGGGATCAAGTCAAGCTACGTGACTCGGTAATCAAAAACAAAGCGCTTCGTGGGAGGCAACCCATGCTTATCATTCTATCTTTTTCTTTACTATTTTCTAATAAGTGACGTGAGGAGGGGCGACCTCTTCCATTTTTTGTGTTTTCGTGGTTGTTTGTGTATGTTCAGGATTTACCCCGATTTATGAAGACTCTCGTGCTCGTTGTTTCATCTTTTCTCCACTCGAGTTTCATTCATCGTTGCTTTTAGGGAAATCCAAAATATCCTAATCTTATCGACTAACGTTATCTTTGGCATAATTAATAAACGGCCCTAGATTTTTGTTAGGATTACCCTTACCTTTGAAACATTGAGGACAATGTTTACCTTTAGTCTGGGGGGGGGGGTGAATCTTCGATTTGATTTGACCTGCACTTTCATTTAGTCGTTTACTCTCGCAACCCCGTTTTTCCTAAAAAATGAAAAAAATTGAAACATTTGAAAAATTTTGAAGAAAAAATGATGAAAATGAAGTGAAAAAGCACAAAAAAATGAGAAAAAGTGAAAAATTGTGCAAAAAAATATAATAAGTGTTTTGACACCGTGTTTGACTTTCCTACTAGATAAGAGTGAGAATAAAAATTTTGACTTGATCCGGGCGTGTTGAGCCCTAGCTTGTTCCCCTTAACCAATATAATCTTTAAAAATGATTATCGGCTAAGCATCCGCGGATCTCATTATTTGGGATTTTAAATTTGCGGAGAACGTGAAATGATAGAGTTTATTTAGAAGTTAGATGCTAAGCGTGGAGTAGTTGGTTCTCTTTAGAGCTCATCGAAGGTACTTGTGGCTTTTTGTTCCCACCAAATTGTTTCACCCCATATTTGTGCTAAATAATTAAAGATATTAGGTTTTGCCGATATTTAGTTCTTGGTCTTTTTAAAAGAATCCTTGCTTTGAAAATTGGGTACACATCAAGGTCCCGTAATAAAGTATCGTATAATAATAAGTGTTAGTAGTGATATAAGACTTCGGATTGAGATCGGACCTTGGATCCTACATTCTAACCTAAGCAGTTGGCGGTAGGTCTTGGACTTAAACCGTGAAGGTCCGGAGTCCCAAAGTTGCTATAAACATCAAAGTTATGCGTGCGTAAAAAAAATGAATGATGAGAAAAGAAAGAAAAAGAAAGAAAAGTCAATATTGAGTTGTGCGAATAAGAGCTTCATTGTTAAGACTAAAGTTGGCACGGCGCGTGAGGTTCATGTATACGATCCTAGATCGGGCGCATGAGGTGCACGTGAAAGTACTCCTCAACTAAAGTCTATGAGTTTTGTGTTGTGAGTCGGTTGTCATCTATTTAGGTTGATGCGGATTTACCAGTAGCCTCGTAAATCTTTGGAATCGAATTCCCGCTGATTCCGGTACTATTCTCTGTGGGGTTTCAAAAGCCTGGTCACTTAAACCAACTGGTTTGGGATGTGCCGAGAAGAAAGCCGCCAAATGGAAAAGGCCCTTTCGAACCTTAAATTTCGAGGTAGCCGTGGAGTTAGTGTTAGCTTAGGTAGGTGGCAACCCTAATAATAATAATAATAAGTATAATAAAGACTTTGATGTGGACCTCATTTTCATTGCAGCGACTCTTGAGAAAAGAACACTAACTACTTAGCGTCTTAATTTAGTATCTTTATCGGACTAATAAATATGAAAACGAGATGCTTATGAAGAAATTCATTTCTCTCACAAAAATAAAATAATGAGATACCAAATAGGAAAATGGGAACAAGAAGTTTTCACACAAGTAACTTCCATGGGTAGTGTTAGCATCTAATTTGTAATTAAACAATGATCCGTTTTTACGCTTAGTTTGGGGGCTTGTAAAAAATCAGGGACGATGAATTTTATCCAATCGGTCACTTTTCTATGAATCGTGTTCTTACTCTATGACCCTTAATCGTTATTGAAAAATAATGAAAGTCAAATACACCGTCACATGAAAAAGTGGAAAAATACAAAAATCGTAGTATAGATTAGTATAAGGAATAAAATGGAAACTCGGGGCGTTTTAGGGAATAAATGATTTCGTAATCTCTTTCGAACATTTTGCTACTTTCTAAAGTTAGTAAAAAGAGCATCGAAAATTATTTATCTCTTAAGCGTGATTTGATCACATTGCGTGAGGACACAGCAATACCTTAGTCTGGGGGATTTTGGTGTATGCTTATTCATACACCTTTTATTTACCAAATTAAGACCAAAACGACCAAAAACTAACCATAAATGCCAAAGATAGTGTGTTTTTGCGTTTGTGATTGTGCAGGTACGGATATTTCAGAAACAGGCTAAAAATCACAAAAACCCGACAAAAACGAGCACGAGAATGGAAAGTGTCAAAAGCCGAAGCCGGGAAAGTCAAAAAGTCAAGGTCAAGCTCAAAAAGTCAAAATCAACCCTGGAGAATCATATCTTATCAGAAATAGTCCTTGGAAGAAGATTGAAGAATTTGTCAACTTTGGTCCCTCCACTTTCAGCAATTGTCAAATTTGGTCCCTGGAAAGATTATTTTGAAGAAACGACATCAAAAGTCCTTCAAGAATAAGAGATTGACAACAATGGCCCTTGGATCACAAATTTGGAATATGGCAGTTTCAGTCCCTATAAAAATCAGCAAGTACACTTTTGGTCCTTCAAAGTTTATTAAACTAAAACCTATAAAACCCCTTAACCCATTATCCCTTTTACCCCAAAAGCCCAAAAGCCCAAAAGAAAAACCCACGAGCCCACTATTACCCCGGTCAAATTATTATAAAAAAAACATCCCAAAAACACGCGCCATATTTTTTTTACCCAATTCCCCTTTACCCAGATAAACTTAGAACCCTAATTTACTATTCACGCTACCAAACTCAAAATTAACAGCAATTAAGGGCAATTGGGACAATTACTCACTCTTCTAGAAGGTCTGACATGTGCAAAAGGTGACAGGTTGGCAATCCACATGAGAGTGCGTGCAAATGATTGGGTCGTGATCTAATCCAAGGGCTGGAAATGATAGATTGGGCACCACGTTGATCTAAAGGTGATAAAGGCACTCAAACAAACACAAATTCACCTGGATAGGTGACATGGCAGCCTAGAAGGATCCAAGGACTCACCCTCATCTCCTATATAAACCGTCCTCCTCCTCCTCAGTTGTTAGTGTGTAATTTTTAGTACTGTTATGCTGTAATTTTCTCTTTCAATGTTTTCAAATATTGTAATCATCTTTTATTAATGAAATTTAAATTTTAGTTTTGTTCGTATAATCCCTTAAATTCTGTTTTCTTCAATATTCTAGTTATAATTCCTCAAAAGTTGTTTAATCACTGTTTATTATAGTTACTTAAACTGTTTTGAGCATCTAAATTCTAGTTAGTATTGTTTTCTCACAAAACCTCAAAAATATAAAAAAAAATCAGAAAAAAAAAAAAAAAAAAATAGTGTTTAATTTCTTTCAATTTACTTAAATCAAGTTTCTATTAGTGTTTTATAGTTAGTTAATAGTTTTTAAACATCTAAATATCATTTTCTAAAAAATCAAAAAAAAAAAAATCAATAGAAGTAAAAGGTTTTCATAAGCCTGATTCAGCTGGTGTTCAATTGATTTTGTGGAGATCTATTGGTGTTATTTGGTGGTTCAGAAGGTGTTAGAATAGCCTATCCAAAGATAGGCCACGTGGAGTATACCCCTACTCAGTAGGGCCTTTGTTTTAGTAAGATCTCACTTTAATTTTTTAGCAAGTTAATCATTAAGTAGTTTAATCTTAGTAGCTTAGTTGTTACTGTTTCATTGCTGTTGATTGATTGTTATTCAGTATATGTGAATGATATTTGGGCTGTAATAATCATTTGGGTGCACTGTTGTGAATCTAAGTTCTATTCTGCATAAATGGTGAATCTGTGATCAGTGGTTATTTGTGGTAGTTTGCTGTTGTTTTGTTGTTCTATAGCCATTAGTGACTGTATTTGATCAATACTGTGGTGATTTGAGATTTAAATCTTAGAGTGCTAGTGTTATCTGCTGATATAGGGGTGTTTGGTATAAGGAGGATTACTGAGTTTAAGTTGTTAGTAGGTAGTGAGCATAGTTCTAGTAGTTCACATAGGGTCATTATAGAATAATAGTAGCATAAAACCAGTTAGTGTTTTGATAAAAAGTCAATTTGCTCTTTACATTTCACAAGCAGTTAACTGATGGTGAATTTGAATTGCATAACCATAGATTTAGCTGCAAAAGTTGTTTCAGTAGCTTAAGTCAGTCATATTTTAGCTTATAACAACATTAGTAATCATTTAGGCCCAGTCTAAGTTCATTTTAGTCAACTGTCAATAAAAATAAAAAGTCAAA
>LBNU01014156.1:16163-34428 GCA_014162995.1 Artemisia annua | reverse complement strand
CCAAAAATAATAATTTTCTTTTTCTAAAAATTTTCTTTTATCATTTTTAGTTTTTAAAAATTTAAATTGCATCCCTAGCATTAGATTTGCATTAATTTCACGATTTTATTTGTTACGTTACGTTTATTAATTCGTAGTTACGTTTTTAGCTTAAGTGTGCTTTGATTACGTGATTTGATTTTATTATAACTTGATTGTGTTTTATTTGCTTATCATTAGTGTAATTATCATCGTTATCACTTTTACCATTTTTTTCACTACACGTTTTACGATTCGGAAATCGATATTCCATTTAGCCTTCACACGGACACGACCCGGGTAATTTCTTAATAAGAAATTATTTGGAAAAATACTATACTAAAACGATCACACTAAGCGTCTCATGGATAGGAGTTATATGACTAGCACAAAACCGTACCACTAAAAAAATTTTCCACCCCAAATATGTGAGGTTCGCCCCTAGAATTGGTAGGAAAAGCATTTATGCTATGATGTGTGTACCGGTAGCACTTAGATTCTAGAACTTGCGATAGGACCATCCCAAATCCACAAGTGAGACTACATTCGTGTAGTTAGATTTACTACATGATAAGAGGCATTAGGATTAACCCATGTTTTACACCTGTATTATAATTACATTGACTTCATTGGTCAAGTAATTCTCCCACACCTTTGCGTTGTACCCATCTTTGGTATACGATACCCCTAGTACACCCTCCAGAGCCTATCCTTTTCTTTTCTAACTTTAAGCATTTTACTTAAAGGAAGAATTTGTTACACCCCACTTAAATGTACACCCAAATCGCCTTAGCCTACCTTGTATGCACTCACCTTTAGTGCATTATTGTGACAACATTTGTTTAAACCCTTAGTTAATTATCTAATTGATTACATGGTTGCTAAGTCGAGTCATATCCTTATACATGTTGTTTTGGGACGATTGAGACTCATGGGTAAAGTACTAGTGTAATGGAGTAATGGGGAAGAACAACATTATTACCCCCATATGTGCTAAATATTTTAAAAGTACTCTAAGTGTTTCGATTATCTTAATTCGAGTCATTGGATTAGCTATTTGTAAAGTATATAAAAGTTCAAGTGTAAGGGGAACACCGAGGCCCCTATGATGTATTATTTTGGATGGTAGGGCAAGAGTGTATGAAAAAAAAATACAAAAAAATGAGAAAAAGAAAAGTAGAAAAAACATATGGACTACCATCCCGTTTCTTTCTTTGTTTATTTTATATTTTTATTAGTTTTTGATTAGCTTAAGTCGAGTCTAGTCTTGGCTTAGCAACGTCATATTGTACATGTGATTAATCAAGATCTTTAACTCGCCACCAGTAAGTCCCTTATCCAACAAAACCGTGTTTATCATATCCCTACACCTCATTACAACCCTTTTTATAAAGCCCTCTTTGATAGTTTATCTTAGGTGCTTACGCCTAGTGGAGAAGGTTTTCGATCCTTTCCCAAGCCTATGGTAATCTATTTGCTATGACAGGTAGTGAGAGATATTGTTCATTTTCATTTATGAGATATAATTCTATGACACGTGAGAGATGTGAGTATCTAAACACTACTTGTGAGGTGCTAGTGTGTAATCTCCGTGCTTATTATGATTAAAGTGGAACGATTATTTGTTGTAATTACTTTTATATTAGTGTTAAATGACCCCTAACTTGTATTTTGATTAGAATAAAAGCGCATTTGCTTAAGGACAAGCAAATCTCAAGTGTAAGGGTATTTGATAAGGCGAAAAGTGTACCGCTTTTGAGGGGTCATTTAAGCCCTAAATCGTAATTATTTGATCAAATATTGCCCTAAATCGTTCCTTTTGTCATTTTAGGTACTTTGGAGAAGAAATCTGGAAAAGGAAGCATTTTGGACGTTTTTGAAGCATAAAAGTGAAGAAAACAACAAAGTTTCCAAATTATACTGTAACAGTACCTGACGGCGTCACGGCTTGTGAGGTGACGGCGTCAAGCTAGGACAAAAGAGGTGGATATGAAGGTTTTCCTTGACGGGCCAGAATGGGATTTTGGAATTTAAAGAGTGACGGCGTCCGGATTCAACCTGACGGCGTCAGATGATAAAGAGTGACGACGTCAGAAAGAATTCTTGCACGAGAAGAAACCAAAGTGGAACCGTCACAAGTTAATCAAGGCAATCATAACTTGCGCGCGGAGTAGCTGTCACTGTTTTGGCAATAAAATCTTCATACGAACTCGGATTTGGGTGATTCAAAAGGCCACGCGAAGAGGACGAAAAGATCTACAATTTGATGAAAAAGAGAAGTTGACGCCGTCAAGTGTATAAGGTGACGCCGTCAAGCCTTGCCGACAGAAACATTGCCTATAAATACAACATCATAACTTCATTATTTGTAAGCCCCAAACCCTAAGTTCGATTCTAGGGTTAGGGTAGGTGTTTTTCCAGCAGCTCAGAGGGTCTTAATCATGCCATAAACATCTTTTAATGGTTTGTTTATTGATTCAATCCTATACTATGTCTTCAATTATCATTATTATCAATTGCTCTTCATTGATTATGTGTTGCTAATTCACCTTTTGTATACTTATGATTGTGTGAAACTTGTATATAATTAATTAGATCTTATTGATTCCTTGTTGATGTATGTGTCTATCGTCATCAATAAAGGTGTGACACTTCAATAGATCTAATTGGTTTAGATTATAATTCTTGTTTCCTATTGTCTCTTGTTTTAGTTGAATGATATCGATGTTAGGCTTAAGAAAACTGGCCAACCTCCTATATGGTAACGTGCTTGAACGTCTTAAGAAACATGAACCAAGGTGTACTAAGGTTAATTGGTTGTATTTAATGCATGAGCGAATTCTACTGATCCCATGTTAGGAGCTTCTTAGCCGGCTCGACATAGGAGTGAAGTAGGAGCTTATAGAGTTGGAGAAGTTCGTACACACCCCCACGACTGGTATTAAGGAATACAACCCGTCAATTAAAACAAGGTATGACAATTCAATAGGTAGAATTGGATAGCTAGCAAGGAGTAACATATCATAGGTAGACATGCTTCACTTCCCTTGTAGAACCCTAGTTTACTTTCCTGCACATTACTTTAAGTAGTAGCTTTTGGGTTAGTTGATTAGCAACTAATTCCGCCCCTTCTTCCAAACCGAGATTTCACTTGCTTTCCTTTAAATATAAAAATATAAAAAAAAAATCATCCCTCATCTCTAGACCTAGTAGATAAATTTCAATCCTAACGAACACTATTCTTTGAATTGAACGATCAATCCCCCGTACTTACCACTTCACTATACTACATCGGTCAGGTACACTGCCTGGTGGGGTTGTAAGCCTCTTGAGATCCCTCGAGAGGTAAAACCTGTTGTAAGGTCGCAAAACCACGCATCACACGGCATCGTAATCTGCAAACAAAAAGGATAAGATAGACAACAATAAAAAGTAGCATATGTATGCACAACGAAGCACGAAAAAGGAATGTACACTACCGTTGTCAACGGATACTGGTACATCGCCCACCTTCCTCTTCCCCTTCCCGGCAACGTCTACAGCCACCGGAAACCGATTACGGCTATTCATCACCATCGAATGACACAAATCAGGTTCATTAATAATGATGTCATTCGACAACCTCATAGAAGCAGCAACAACTGCAGTTCTGGCTGAAGGCCTATCACCGGTGCCATTCACAGACTATAACCCATCATCCACATCCATAAACACACCCAAGCTAGCAGGCACATCCCCGGTACCCACCCAGTTACCATTAACATAACCCAACAAAGAACTATCATCTGTGAAACCCTGAACTATCGTACTACTACTTGGAGAACCGTTAAGATCATGACCAGAACAAAGTGAACCGACACCGGCACTAGCACCAACAGACCCGTCCCCCCTCTAACGTTTGGTCAATACTATGTCTACGCTCAACCCTACTTTTAGTTCTCATACTTAGAAACACACGACAGCAAACATCAAAAAACAACTAAACAACAAACATGATAGACGCATATACAAACACTACACTAAAAAGAAAAGCAAAAAAAAAATACCCCCAAGAGTAAAACAACCTCGAATATTACCTAAGATGAAAGTATGCGCAGGCTAGTTAAGTAAACGTTTACAATTTTGATCCTTTGACAGCAAAAGCTTGAGAAAAGAAGCAGAAAAGAGATAACGATGAATGTAGAAGCGGTGGCATCGTAAATATAAAACAACATTAGAAAAAAAAAGAAAAAAAAAAGTAAAAAAAAAAAAAAAAAAATACCTACTAAATCTATGTTTTTCCATAGTACCCTTTTAATCTAGTAACTTTGTTTGTTTTTGTTTTTTGCTAACACACACAAACCCTTTTAATCTAGTAACTTTTGTTTTAATCTAGTAACATGATCTACTAGTAACTTTTAAGGTTTTATCAAATCAAAAGAATCATGAACTTAAAGAAACTTATACCAATCTCAGATCACTTCCCATTTTTCACATTCCCAAAAAAGAATTTTTTTTTTTGGATTTAGTTTAGGCCTAGTGTCATTTTTTATCTTTTTATGTGTTGTGTTTTTTAATGTTTCTTTAGAATACAATATCAAATACCTTTGTGTTTAGAGGGTTTAATTTTGATAATAGTAGTAGTAATAGTAGTGCTTTGATTTCTTGGTCTTTATCTTTTACTAGAAACCTTGATGTAAATTCAAGTTCTGATGGTAAATTAGGTGATTTAGGGGATGCCCATTTTAGTAATGTTACTAATGATGTGAAAAATGGTAGCTTTAATGGTGTTTCTAAGAAGAAGAGTGATTTTGAGGGTACCCTTTTGAGTAATGTTACTAATGATGTGAAAAATGGTAGCTTTAATGGTGTTTCTGAGAAGAAGAGTGATTTTGAGGGTACCCTTTTGAGTAATGTTACTAATGATGTGAAAAATAGTAGCTTTAATGGTTTTATGATACAAAGAGTTGTTTTGAGGGTACCCTTTTGAGTAATGTTACTAATGATGTGAAAAACGTAAGCTTTGGTTCAAATTCTGTGAAATCTGATAAGTCGGAGAGTACCCTTTTGAGTAATGTTACAAATGATATGAAAATTAGTAGCTTTGGTGGGATTAGTGATGATTCATTGGATAGAAAGGTGTTAATAGGTGGCAAAGATGCTAATGTGAGCGATGCCAATGCGGGTTTGATGTTGGGATTCAACTTAGTTACTATGTTGACTATGAGAAGTTGAATCCTTGAATGACTCAAAACTTAGTTACTATGTTGAGTATGAGAATTTGAATCCTTGAATGACTAAGCTCACTTGGGATGCTGCATTTGTCTCAGACACCAGTTATTGTTACAAAACGAGCTATATCTGGCCATTTACTCACCATGAACCAGATAGCGAGCGAATGTTCTTGCTGTTAGTAGATAGGTGGTTGTAATTATATAAGAGTTCAGTTAAAACAAAAAGTAGCTGAGACTTTCACCAAACAATCATTTCAATTTAAACAATAACATATCTCTTCATTTGTTTATAGATAAGGTTGCCTCTCAAAATTTTCATCTGCATGATGCCCAACAACTCAACAAAGATGCTCTCATATTACGCGAGCAGGTGATAAAGTTGCAGTTCTCGAGGTACTCAGTTTGCAAAATTGACCAATATAGACCTCAAACTCCAAAAATAAAAAGATTAACCAATTACATTAAGTTATAATTTTGCTCATTAACAACACTATCAGGCTAAAACACCCAAACTTACAAATTGAAACCAAAACCGTCAACACCTAAATGCCAAAATATTCTTAGGTGTCAACAAAACCCATAAATCTTTAGGTAATTTTTTTTCAAAACACATGCATAGTCAGGACCAGGACCAACTCCTAGGTACGTGCACGTTTTGATGGCCTACCACGAAGCACGGGAGCACGAGGAGGCTTGGGAGGACTAGGTGGCCTACCACGAGGCTTGGGAGAACGTGGAGGCTTGGGAGGACCACGTGGCCTACCACAGGGCTTACGGTGAGGGTCAATGGGAGGGGGAGGGGGAGGGGGAAAGTACCAGGCCACACGCGATGGATAGTTAAAGTAAACCGACACATTCGGTTTCCATCATGCATTTCGTTATGGTATTTAGCTGCCTGGTGCCATTGTGTGTTGTTGAATAAATAGGTTGGAGCTTGATTGTAGCCGGTTGGGGTGTATGATGCCACCCATTCACCAATTGGCAATTCGACATCCCTAGCAATTTGGTCCATTGTTTGCTGAAATGTGTTGCCGTCATCAAATATTCTTAGGACGTGTCTTAAATAAGGGGGAAGGTGAATCATGTACTGCATTCTCTGCCTTTCTTGACCATGGGCCATACGTTGATTCCACACAAAGTATTCCAGGCCCACCATTATCGTCAACAGGTTTTCATGTGATGCTGTTACCAAAAAAGGACAATATATTACATTTTTTTTAAAGGCAAAGACAATTTATAAATAAAGAAGATAAACATGTTACAAATAAGTACATATAACACTGCTAGGAACCACAACTATGACAAATAGCCAAAGACTTAATGGACCCATCACAAGCATGCTAGTGCAGAGCACAAAAATCTCACATGAGATATGCAAGAATTCTAGACAAAGCGGCAAAGCATACACAAAAGAATATGGACTACAACACATCCAAACATACACAAAAGTTTATAGACCACATAACACCCACAAAGCTTATACGAAGGAACCACAAACTCAAAAACTTTCTGCTACATCATATTTTAAAAAAAAAAAAAAAAAAAAAAAAAAAAAAAAAAAAAAAAAAAACCTTTTTAGCATACAAAACACCCTTTATAACATATTTTAAATCCAAATCAGCACCTATGCAAAAGAAAAAGAAAAAAAAAAGAAAGAAAAGAAAAAACTTACAATTATTGTTCGCGGCAACCTGTTCAATAGTAAGACCCGCATTGTGTTGTTGTACTAAAGTATTGGACAGTGATATTCGCCATCTAATTGAAGAAAAAAAAAAGTAAATAAATAAGTAATAAATGAAGAAAGAGGAAGATTAAATGGAGTAATAAATGAAGAAAGATGAAGATTAAATGGAGTAATAAATGAAGAAGAAAGATCGATTACCTTTGTCTGTGAGTCTTTTTTTTTTTTTTTTTTTAATGAAGAAAGAGATGAGAGAGCCAGAGAAGTGTGACTGCTTGTAGTGTGAGGAAAATTAGGGATAGAATGAGAAGAATTAGGGTTTGTTATTGGGCTTATTAGAATATTCGGGTTGGGTTGGACCAACTTATAGTTGACCAAAAAGTTAAACTGTTTTCTTTACGATTAGTGTCAAAATAAAATTAAAAATAGCTATTTTCTCTCTTTTTTTCTTTAATAAAACAATCAAAGAGATTCTATGCAGCAAAAATAAACATAATTCATAAACGGAGTACATAATCTACTATACATGGTTAAGCTCAAACCATTTCCAAAGTGGTCTGGTGGTAAGGTGCCCCCAAAGTCTTTGAAGAGACGATGGTTCATACCTCGTTGGGTGAACATCTTCGGATGATCAGGGAAATGGAAATGTCTAGACATGGAAATAACCAGTTAGGCCACGTATATCAAAGCCAAAAAATCTTGACTTCCCAGGTAACTTGAACATGGATCCTTCTCCCATTTGTACATGCTTAAGCTTATGTCTTATACTTTCAATCAGTGCACCTATACTAGTCTAAAGTTTATATTATCACAAAGAAGAAACTAGTTGCTGCACCTATTCTCCTACAGACTTACTCTATCATGGAGCCAAACATAAATCATGATTTGTAGAGTATAAAATCCCACATCTCTTTGCATCTAGGCGCTGTTGTGGAGCCAAACATAGATATACAAAGAGACTAATGTATGAAGTTATTATAAAATAATGTCCTCCGATCACAAAAATAATAGTTCTAACGATCACCACTCTGTGTCTCATGCTATAGGTGATGAGTAATAAACTTTAGAATGCAGTCTTGGTGGAGGTATACTGACTTGCTAACTAATGGCTCGATGGTGAATTCCTTAGACAAGTCATGTTTTGACTTTTGAGAGTCAATCCTAGTATCCTACTGCTTCTAGAACTCAATATCATACACTCTTCTACTCTAGTAAGACTGGAAGTGCGGGAAGTTACTGTTCAACCTAAATATTTAAGGTTGTCTTCGGCTATTGGCAGATCAAAATAACTGGTGTTCGAAGCTATCATCAACAAAATTAAGAAAAAGCTTAGAGGATGGAAAGAAAAAACCCTTTCTATCAGAGGAAAGGAAGTCATTAGCTCTTAATTGTTTTTGGTGGGGTGATTGTATTAGAGCAAATCCTATTCGATGGTGTTCGTGGGACAAGATGTGTTTCTCAAAATTTCGAGGAGGTCATTTTCGTCATTTGGAGTGTTCAATAGGTCTCTACTTGCCAAACAAGTCTGAGAGTGATCACTAATCCAACAACATTGGCTGCAAAAGTGTTGAAGGCCCCTTAGTTTCCTGGATCTAGTTTCTTTGATGCAAATGTTGGCTACCATCCAAGCTACGTTTGGCGTAGCTTTATAGCAATCAAAGAGATAATTCGAAATGGCTGTAAATGGAATATAGGTGATTGTCATCGTGTCAATGTGTGGGAGGACTATTAGCTTGAAGATCGTAGGCGTTTGGTCCAAAACCTAATTACTGTTAGGTAACTTATGATCGTGATTTATTAAGGGGGTTTGTTACCGTCTCGGGTCTGTGACCGAGTTACGGGCCTGTTAAGTGCAAGATCGGCCTCTTGTTGCTTATGAAACCTTCTGCCTTGACGACCTATGATAATAAGATAAATAAGACTCGATAGGAGATAACCCAATGATCTCTGAGATAACTCAATTGACTCTAAAAGTCTGATTTTCATTAATGAAACGCAGCTTACATTTAAAGAAAAAACCATAACAAATTGCACTAACTGATAACCCTAACGACCTAGACTTTATCCTAAATAAAAACAATTAAAAAACAAGATAAACACCCTAAAAAAGCAGTAAAAATAAGATAATGATGACTGTTGCAAATCATCATAATCTTGATTTCCTGGTAGTAACATTATTTCCCCATTAAGAAAGTGCTTGTCCTCAAGCACTAAGCAGGAGCCTAAGGGTTTTTTTTCTTACGTGACCCCAACCCAATATCCGTCTTACTATCTTCGTCATCCACCCCATTAATCCAGAATAGACATTTACATTGATGACCCCTTGTGTAAACCTCATCACAGCCCCTTAGCACGACGCTCCTCCATCTCTGAATGAGAGACTTTCTAATAAGTTTCTTGTCAAAAGAAGATGTAAGTGCAGAATTTTGTGATGCTATAGGAATATTATACATGACTTCCCTTGAACCACCACCACGTTTCTCATATAACGGAGCCAAACTCATTGCACGGGTCAAGTCCATTGGCCTATGTAGTTCAACCTCCACTGCAATATACTCTTGCAGTCCACTAATAAAGATCTCAACCTCTTGTTCTGTTGTGAGGATCCCTACTTGAGTCACTAAATGTTCGAATTTTCGTTGGTACTCCTCAACCGTGCCAGTTTGACGAAGCTTGCAAAGTTCTCCGAATTTGTTCCCTTGTATTATGGGAACAAACAATTGATGACATTCACGTTTAAATTCTTCCCATGAAATTCCAGACCTATCTCTCTCTAGTTCGAGAAACCACACTTGTGCATCTTCATTATCTCTCTCTAGTTTGAGAAACCACACTTGTGCATCTTCATCAAGATGGTAACACGGAATCTCCTTTCGCTTCTGGTATGTGTTGTTGTCGGAAGTAGTGCTCACAACGACTAAAGAGCTTCTCGAGCTTCTCCTGTTCAGCCTCATCCTTTTTGCGGTCCTCTTAGCACATCTTCAGAAACGCCTCAAACTTGGTATCCAAATTCTTGCTTGATCCACCCATAACTCTTGGCTCTGGTACCAATTTGTTAATGTCTCGGGTCTGTGATCGAATTATGGGCCTCTTAAGTGCAAGATCGGCCTCTTGTTGCTTACATTGAAGGAAAAAACTCTAACAAATCGCACTAGCTAATAACCGTAAAGACCTAGACTTTATCCTAATTAGAAATAATTCAAAAACAAGATAAACATCCTAAAATAGTTGTAAAAATAAGATAATGATGATAGTGCAAATCATCATAATCTTGATTTCCTGGTGGTAACAGGGTGTTAGTTTAAGCTTATATGTGGCTTATGAGCTTATTTGTGTTTCGGCTTATATTTCATGACTCCCAAATTTCCGGCTTACTTTAAGACTTTGGGCTTATATAAGTTTATTATGACACATAATCTTGATTTCCTGGTGGTAACAAGGTGTTTGTTTAAGCTTATATGTGGCTTATGAGCATATTTGTGTTTCGGCTTATATTTCATGAGCCCCAAATTTCTGGCTTATTTTAAGACTTTTGGGCTTATATAAGTTTATTATGACATCATAAACTTATATAAGCCCGTAAATCTCAAAATAAGCTAGAAAATTAGGACTTATGTGTAGAACCGTAGAGAGGGGGGGGNTGTTTAAAAACTTTAAGCCTCGAAGAAGAACCAAGTGGTTTATAATACAACAACTGCTGAGTGTGTAAATACTCATCATTTTTGTCGTATCTGAACTGCCAAAACATCCAAAAACACCCAAATATGCATCAAAATACTGAAAATATCTCAGGGTTGTGTTTTATATGTTTTAGATGCAAAATGTTTGAAAACAAATGAAAAACGAACAAAGTTTACACAATTGGCAGTTTCAGTCTCTCAACTTTCAAAACTTGTCAAATCTAGTCCCTGAGCATTAATTTTGAAAGAAAAGTCAACCAAAGTCCTTAGAAAATCGCAAGTTGTCATAATTAGTCCTTTGGTAAAAAGTTTCAAAAGTTTACAAGTTTAGTCCCTGAACTTTGCAAAAGTGTCAAAAATAGCCCCTGGGATTAAAATCTTTAGGAAAATTACAAATATGGTCCTTGTCTTATGAAACTTTGGCAAAAATAACCCTTTGGTGAAAACTTTGAAGAAATTACAAGTTTGGTCCCTCAAATTTCACAAGTTGGCAGAAATAGTCCCTGGATATTCAAAAATGGAAATTATCAACATTGGTCCTTGTACTATTCATCATATGGCAAGATTGGTCCTAGTGAGTACTTTGGAAAAATCACAGCATCAAACCCCCAACTTTACAGAAATTACGTAATTGGTCCTTGTGATAATGACCAAACCAAACGGATCCTTATTACTTAAAACCCAAAAATCCCAACAAATCCAAATCCCAAACAGTCCAACTACACCCTTGGCCCTTTTGTCTTTCCAAAGCCCAAAACCACCCCAAGCCCAACACCCGTTTTATAATAAAACCCCCAGTCAAACCATTTGACCCTTCTCTTTCCCTCTCTTCTTCCCCAACCCAACTTGACTGTACACCATCACCTCACCACCCCACCATCCACCGCCCAATCCACTCACATCCCCATTTGCACCTAACAAAACAACCATAATTAATGCCACCCCCCGTTGCATTTTCTTATTGCAATTTGCATTTTCTTTTTGGCGCCAAAAATATATCAAACGGCCAAGATCAATTATGCTAATCCAATGGTCCCAGAAAGAAGTGGGAAAGCTCAAGTGGGACCCACAAGACCCTAGAAGCCCTTATAAAAGGAAGAAGAAGTAGCAGAGAAGAAAAGTAGTATAATTTTAGTTTATATATGTCGAATTGTAAAATTTTCAAATTCTAGTGTAATTGTAAGCTTTCAATTAATGTAATCAGTGTTTCTATTGTATCCTAAAACTTTTTCATCAATCAATTCCAAGTTTCGGTACTTATCTCAGTTTATGCAATTTACTTTTATTTCAAAAATCTCAAATAACTTGATTGTTGTTTCTAGCTGTTATTATGGACAAGTAAGATCACTTAAGCTCCTAGAAAGCTTCTGAAAGCTTTTAGAAACCTTAAAAATCAGTGTAAGATAAAAAAAATCAAAAATACAAAAAAATAAGAAAAATAAAGAGAGAAATCAAAAATCTCAATGAAGATGGTGATCAAGCTGGAGCACAGTGAATCATGGATGGCCGTGGGTTAGTGAACCTGTGGAGGTTCTATAGGAAGTGATTTTGGTTCTTATTCTTGGATGCTAGCTTGGATGGCTTTTGTAAGCTCAACTTTCCATCTTTTCTATTTGTAGTATAAAAAGTTTATTATTGTTTCTCTGTGTATTTATTGATTGTTCTTTGCTTATTAAAGAAGTAGTAATCATTAGGTTGTGGTTTGGATTCAATTAAATCAAGTTTCATAAAAAAATCTGTGTTAATAAGGGTGTTTGGATTTGTTTGTGTGGTGAGTCTAGATTGGTTTTAGTGTTTGAGAATTGCTCACACAACTTACTCAGTGCTTTATTAGTCCAAATCAAACAAGACTTTGGTAGTAATAAGCCTTATAGTCAAAATCACCTTGAAATCCATCTCACTAGTTATCTGTTAGAATAATTAGTTTCTTAGTCCCCATATTAGTTTAATATTAGATAATCTAGCTTAATCTCACATCTTTTTAGCTTAATACAACATACTCAGTAAGTAAATTGGATCTAAAGTTCACAAAAGTCAACTGTGTTGAAAATTTCAAAAGTCAAAATTCTCAGCATAAAAGTTTTTGAATAAACTTAGTGATTTTCCCTAGGGTTCAATATTAGATTTTAGGATTAGTGCTTTTTAGGTATTAATATTTCATTGGTCATCTTTATTAAGGTATTTTTAGTTAATTTTATATCTTAGGGTAAACTGCTTATTTTGTGGCTTTTTCTTAGTACTTTTTCTAAAAATTGCCCTGTGCACAGATAAGTAAGCAATTTCATAAGCTTGCATAAGCTTCATTGATTAGACTTAGCTTGTGTATTTTGGTTCTTTTGGGAGCTTAGCTGGCTAGTTTGTTGATTGCATGCTCATTTCCTTTTTATCTGCTTATTTTTATTGCTTATTTTGCTCAAAAGATTTCCACAAAACCACTCACTATACTGACCAATCAGTATAGGTGAGCATTTTCATAAGCTCCTAAAAAGCTTTCCTGTGAACTTGAGCTTGTGTGTTTTGGCTTTTTGAGAAGCTCATCCACCATTCTCAAAGGTTCAAAGCTTATTTTGTACTTATCAGCTTATTTGATAAGCCTGCAAGGGGCTTGTATCTTGTCCCATTTCATTACACACTGAGCATCTTAGTGTGTTTTCAGCTTTTTCATAAGCTCTTTCTGAGCTTATTAGTGGGCTTCTTAGCCTGCTTTTTGGCTTATTGTGTGGACTCCCAGTCCAACTTGAGGGTTCAACCCTAAGTTTGGACTCTTGACCCCCCTTGTGGTCCCCACAGAGGACTGCAAGTAGGCCATTTGGCCTATTTATCCTGTCAAAAAGCCAAGTGCTTATTTGCTTATTGTGACTTATTCAGTGTGTTTCATTGCTTGTTTCAGCTTCTTTCCGGTATATTTAACTTATTTGTTTCATAAATCACCATTGGTTCTCAGCATTTAGCTTATTTAGAGCTTTTCCTTATTTAAAAATCCAAAAAATAATCCGTCAAGGTTTTTTAAGTTGCACACAGCTTAATTTTGACTTTTATAAAATTTGTTTTTGTAAAAGTTGTCTAATTTCAGTGTATAAATAGTTTTGTAAAAAGAAAATCACAAAATCATCACTTTTACAAAAGTGGTAGCTTCTATTTAAGCCATTTGGCTTATTGCTCAGCTTTTTCAAAAAGCAATTTTCATTTTTATAATTTTCATAAGTTCCTGTTCACTTGTAGTATTTGTAATAATTTTCTTAGATTTTTATCTTCTCATTTAGTATTTATAATAATTAATAATAGTTAAAATAGTTTTAATTAAAAAATCAAAAATAAAATCCTCTACTGTTTAATTTTAATCTCTAGTACTTTTTTATCAAATATTTTATAATTATCTAAGTCATTCTTAGTATTATTAGTAATTTAAATTAGTTAATCAGTTAATTAATTAATATTAAACTCAGAAAAAGACAAAAAGACATATTTTTTGTTTTTATAATATTTTTAAGTTATTTCAGAGTTTTTAAAAATAAATTTTCATTTTCTTAGTTTTAATTAATATTATATTATATTTAGTTTAAGTTAAATAGTTATTATAAGTATTAAATAGTTTTTAATTAATATTAAATAATAAAATAATCAAAAAATATTTTTCTTTTTTTATAAAATTTTCTTTTAATATTAAGTTTGTAAAAAGTCATTTTCACCCCCTGTAGTTTGTTTTGTTTCATTCTCACTTTTCCAGCACGCATTTGCATTTTTAGATTATTTGATTTTCAGTAATTGTTTATATCTGTTATTTATATCATTATCAGTAGTGTAAAATCAATCCTAATCATTATCTGGTTACTATTCCCTAATCACTCATTCCAAAACGTTTCCAAAACATAATTTCAATCTCGCTGGGACATAACGACCCGGGGATACACTGTGCTTACACTGGATCATAAATTGATCTCTCCTCTCTCAGATTTGACTTGTTGACCATACCTGGTTGACTGGTTAGTTTGGAAGGAGTCAACAACCACAACAACAATCACAACCAAAGTATATAAAGCGAGTAAAGAGACACCACGATATATACTGGTTCCGGATGGGTGGTTTATACCATCCGTATGTCCAGTTGCGAATCCACGACACCGATACTATTACACTAGTATAATCCTTTTGGTGGACTATAAACCGTTACAATTCACTCCACCGATATGCACTAAGATCGGTGCTCACAAAGAAGAGTTACTCCCCAACGGTATTCCGCCCTCGGAAACTACCCAAAAGAATCTCGCGATTCGACTTCACCTAAGGATCACAAAGATCACTACCAAGACTTCCCACCGGAAGTATCAAACCCCAACTAGATCCCCAATGATCTAGGCTTGGTCACCAAGACACAAGACTTCCCTTACAAACAGTTGAATGAATGAATATAAGTTTGTTCAACCAAGCCCTAACCTAACCTAGAGACTCGATTGTAATAGAAAAGGTAAAGATAAGAAGACCCTCGACACAATCACAAGAGTGGATTAAGTTCTTGTGATTCTTCCCTTGCAAGCAGATGTATTCTTTCAAAGATGTTAGAATGAAAATCAAGAACACAAGATTAGAGATAGAGAGATTAGAGAGTGTCTAGAGAGAAAGAATATAGAGAGAAAGAATAATGGCAAGGGGTGAGGAATACAAGAGGCAAGGCATGGTATTTATAGGCAAAACCCAAAACCTGGGAAAATTTACTGAGGCCGGCGCGTGCAGCGCGCCAGGCTTCTGTAACTTTTTCCCAAAATCTTGGGTTTTGATCTTATAAATACCTTACCTTGCTAAACCCCCAATTGTACTTCACACTAAACCTTAACATTAGTCAATCTAAGGTTTACCAACTCAAATAGCCAATTTGAAAAACATTTTGTGAAGTAGATAAAGAGAAAAACAAATTACCAAGGGTGAGAAGTGTAGATAGGGTAATTTGGAAGGGGTGTAAATGTAATTCCTCACATGGCATAAGTGAGAAGAGAATATGCCATGGAATATTCCACAAGGGAAGGGTTAAGGTGTAACTACGGTTAGGTTTAAAGGTTTAGAAGGTTAACCATGGTTAAGTGTGAAATGGGTTAAGTATAGAGAGTTAACCATGGTTGGGTGTGTACGTGGTTTTAGTTAACCAAGGTTGGGTTAGGGTTAAGTGATGGGAACTAACCATGGTTGGATGAGGTGAACCATGGTTGGGTTTAGAGGAGATATTCCAAAGGAATGTTCCTTTCTTGGGGGGAAAGGGTGATGAAGGGTTGAGATGTGTTTGATTTGAAATGGAGGGTTGTGATTGAAGTTGTGTAAGAGATGTAAGGTTGTAAGAGGATGGATGGTTAAGATGAGTTGGTTTGAATTGGATGGTTAGGATTAAAAACATGTGTTTAAAAGAATGGAGGGTTGAGATGGTTTAAGAGAATAAAGGGTTGAGATTGAAAGTGTGTAAGGAATAAAAGAGTGTGTAAGAGTGTGTAAGAGAGTGAGATGTGATGTGTACTTTAGTGTGTGTATGGGTGTGAGTAGTGTGTGTATTTTGAATGAGATGTGTGGGAGTATGTGAAGTGTATAGGTGTGTAGGTGAAGTATGTGTAAGTGTGTGTGAAGAGAGGTATGTGAGTGAAGTGTGTGTATTTTGAATATGTGTTTGGGTGAGGGGGACAAGAAGGTACAAAAGAGGTGATGTGTGTAAGGAATATGTAAGAGAGTGTGTAAGAGAATATTTTGGGAGAGATTGTGGGAGATATGGTGGTTTAGGGTTTGATGTAAGTGGTTTTGGGTTTGATGGTTTTGAAGTAAGTGGTTTTAGGGAAAAGTGGTAATATGATTTAAAAGGATAATTAAGAAAGTAATTAAGGAAAGAAATAAACTAATTGTCATTAGTAGAAAAGTGTTTTGACAATTACGATTATAAGTTGAGAAAATCACAAGTTACTTATATACTCAAGTAACAATACGTCGAGAATCCATAATTTCATATCTCGTGACTTTCCACGACTCGACGTTCTCAACTAACACCTTGGTACAAACGAGTCAAGTGCTTTGCCTTGATGTAATGCATAACCCAAGTGGGAAAGGATGCGTTTACGCAAAGTGACCTTTGACTTAGTGATGCGTAGGGATTGCTTACACACTTTGTTTTACCTCTCAAGGGATGTCAAGAGGCTTACAATCCCCACCAGGCAGTGTACCTGACCGATGTAGTATAGTGTAGTGGTAAGTACCGGGGGATTGATCGTTCTCTCACAGGGAATAGTGTTCGTTAGGTTAAAGACTACTCTAATTAAGGTCTAAGGGTGGAGGATGATTATTTTTGTATTTTTATGTTTTTTTAGAAAGCAGTAAAATCTCGTTTTTGAAGGAGTGGGCGGAATTAGTTGCTAGTCAACTAACCCAAGTTATCTACTTATGCAATTAAATTAAAGTTGAGAAAACAATGGTGGGGAAATTAGTGTTTACTTAGATTTCATTACTCCCTAACTATCTTTTACCATGTAATTAGTATGTTGAGTTTGCGTGGATGACGGGTGTATTCCTATCAAGTCGTAGGGAGTGCGTTCAATTCCTTAACTCTATAAGCTCCTACCTCACTCTATGACGATACGTCAAGTATCCTATCATAAGCTCACCGATAGCAACCTACGCATGAAATACTACCTTAAAATCGATTAATGCACATACGATTCACGTTTCCTAAGACGTTCAAGCTTGTTACCATATAGGAAGTTAGCCAGCTTTCTTAAGTCTAAAGTAGATGAAACATTTACCCAAATCACAATCACAACATACACATCACATGATAATCAATAGTTAGGTTTCATTAAATCTAAGCAAACACAAGATAATCTAGCCTAGCATGTTAAAGGAAAGAAAAGCAAAAACATAGATCATACAATACATAAACATATTGTATGGATTAAATGAAGACTTATCTTAGATTAAACATGCAAGTTAGAGGGGTAAAAGTACCCTCTAAGGTCTGTGATACACGAGCTAGAGTTTAACCCTTAAGTTCTCCACCAAGTTCCTCTTTTAAAACAATAAAATTCGTCCTATATATATAGAGAATACGGGCTGACGGCGTCAGCCCAAGGTGTGACGCCGTCACGCTGACGATTAGGGTTTTGTGATGGCCTTCTTGACGTCGTCACGCCGCCTTGTTCCAGATCTGACGGCCTTCCCTGACGCCGTCACCAGACTAGGCTAAAAACTCTCTGGCCCGTCATGAGTAACTTCCAATTTCTTCACTTCATTTGTTCCTGACGTCGTCACGTTGAAGCTTGTGACGCCGTCACCTTCTGTGCACTTTAGGGTCTTTTGAGATTTTGTTGTTCTCCGCACTTTTTCACTCCGAAAACGCCCGAAAATGCTTCTTTTGTGATTTTCTCCTCAAAAGTACCTAAAATGAGAAAAGAAACGACTTTGGGTGAAATCCGATCAAATAATATACGAATTAGGACTCAAACTGACCCCTAAAAACGTAACATTTTTCGTCTCATCAAATACCCTTACACTTGAGATTTGCTTGTCCTCAAGTAAATGCGCTTTTATTCCAATTAAATACAAGTTAGAGGTCATTTAATGCGAACATAAAAGTAATTACAATAATTAGTCGTTCCGCTTTACTCAAAATAAGCACGGAGAAAATATACTAGCACCTCTCATATAGTGTT
>LBNU01014156.1:1205-13606 GCA_014162995.1 Artemisia annua | reverse complement strand
AACAAGTCGTAGGGAGTGCGTTCAATTCCCTAACTCTATAAGCTCCTACCTCACTCTATGACGATACGTCAAGTATCCTATCATAAGCTCACCGATAGCAACCTACGCATGAAATACTACCTTAAAATCGATTAATGCACATACGATTCACGTTTCCTAAGACGTTCAAGCTTGTTACCATATAGGAAGTTAGCCAGTTTTCTTAAGTTAGTAGATGAAACATTCACCCAAATCACAATCACAACATACACATCACATGATAATCAATAGTTAGGTTTCATTAGATCTAAGCAAACACAAGATAATCTAGCCTAGCATGTTAAAGGAAAGAAAAGCACAAACATAGATCATACAATACATAGACATATTGTATGGATTAAATGAAGACTTATCTTAGATTAAACATGCAAGTTAGAGGGGTAAAAGTACTCTCTAAGGTCTGTAATACACGAGCTAGGGTTTAACCCTTAAGTTCTCCACCAAGTTCCTCTTTTAAAACAATAAAATTCGTCCTATATATATAGAGAATACGGGCTGACGGCGTCAGCCCAAGGTGTGACGCCGTCACACCGACGATTAGGGTTTTGTGATGGCCTTCTTGACGTCGTCACGCCGCCTTGTTCCAGATCTGACGGCCTTCCCTGACGCCGTCACCAGACTAGGCTAAAAACTCTCTGGCCCGTCATGAGTAACTTCCAATTTCTTCACTTCATTTGTTCCTGACGTCGTCACGTTGAAGCTTGTGACACCGTCACCTTCTGTGCACTTTAGGGTCTTTTGAGATTTTGTTGTTTTCCGCACTTTTTCACTCCGAAAACGCCCGAAAATGCTTCTTTTGTGATTTTCTCCTCAAAAGTACCTAAAATGAGAAAAGAAACGACTTTGGGTGAAATCCGATCTAATAATATACGAATTAGGACTCAAACTGACCCCTAAAAACGTAACATTTTTCGTCTCATCACTTAGTTTGACCAATAAGGGAGTAAACCCGTTACGTGATTAGAGAAGACGTAAGTACGGGATATGAGCATAAGGATGCTTTCACGTGTTGTTACATGAAATATATAAGCTCACTTAGTTTAGAAAAGCCTTGGCTAGAGGCAAGTGTTATAAAATATGAGTTGGCGGTTTTCCCGTAAGTGGGTGTTGTAAAAGTATGATCTCTCAAATCTCAAAACTCGTTTCGAGTGTTCTCAATTAAGCACATAACATATACATACCTGAATTGAAAGATCCACATTTGTCGGGTAAGGGGAAAGCCGACTTTGAAAATTCGCCCGAAACATACAGACGCCTGGCGCGTCGCCCGCGCGTCAGCGCGCGGGCAGCGCGCTAGCAGCAGCTATATGGTTTCGGGGAATTAGGCTACCGTTTGACGTTTTATGTGTTTCGAAGGTTTATTTGTCATTATCAAAACATTAGGAGATCTTGATCATGTTGCCTCAACATTATGAAATATAAGCCGAAATCCAATAAGCTCATAAGCCCACATATAAGCTTAAACAAACACCCCCTAAATAATGAAGGTGATGACTAGATCCGTGAGCTTCTAATGTCATTGTTCCCAATGAAATTTTGTAACAAACCGATCGAGACCCAATACTCTCTACTGGCATAGCAGCCCAGAGGGTCATTTTCAAGTAAATCAAGCCTATTATTAACAGTAGAATCATCCCAACATATAGCGAAAAATGTTTAATGAGTTTACTACTTTATTGCTAGCTATCTTGAATGTGAGAGTTCCCAACAAAATGAAGTTGTTTTTTATGGTGTGCTTGGAAAAATTATCTTCCTACCACTAATGACTTACACGCTCAAGGGCTTAATTTAACATAGGTATTCTATACACATTGTACTAGGTTGGGGAAGATTTCATACACATCCTATTTAAGTATCCATCAGCAAAGCAAGTTTGGGATCGATGCAACTTTGATTGGTTGTATGACACGGATGCTGCTGTTACATTTGATGATTTTTGCCATGTGTTTTTGAATAAGTTTCCTATGGGATGGGAGAACTTTCTAATGACACTATGGGCCTATAGACGAGAAGAAATAAACAATTTCATGGTCAAGTAAGCGACAGGGACACAAAATGTTGAAGTTATGGCAAAACTTTGCTTATAGATTACCACAAAGCGAATAAGCAGGAACTTGCAACAATACGAACAAAGCTACACAGTGGACCAAACCACAAGGTGACTACATCAATTTTAATTATGATGCATCATGGAAAAAAGAATCTGGTAGGGTTTTGTAGCTCGCAATGATTGTAGGGATGTGCTTCTTTTAGGTGCTAGGGTAGAATGCTATGCAAACTCCCCATTGGAGGCCAAAACTAAATCGCTCTTATGCGTGACAAACCATGCACATAACAAAGGTTATTCTAAGGTCATTTCCAAGTCAGACTCTTGGCACAAATCGTGTCTAACTCATTATGTTTTAATTAATGTAATTGGTTTTTTGTCAAAATATACAGGAACATGGTTGCACATTGTATAGTTACTTGGGCTTTGGCATGTAGCGATGAGTTAATCTTAGAAGGTAGAGTTCGAGAATATGCATGTACATGGGCAATCGATGATGTACTTCTTTTAATAGCTAATTATAACTTCTCTTTTCAACAACAAAAGGGATATTTATCTTGAGAAGCCTACAAAGGCTTAAAAAAAATAAAAACTTCTTGAAAAAATTTCTAATCTTTTTACAGGATCAAGGATGTTCGCGCATAAAAAATTAGTGAATGAAGTTTTCTTAATTTTATTTTTTCAATGAAAAAAAAGAACCAAAATTTCAATGCACAAAAAGAACTCTGATGCACAAATTTTTTAACGTGTTATATTTTGATGAATAATAAAATTTGATATGGTTACTAAAGAGAAATTGAATGCAAAAATGGATTTTTGATGCACAAAATGCCGATCTCCAAAATTTTAATTCGGAAACGTTTTTTTTCTTTTTTTTCACATTTTTTTCAAAACTATACACGTTTAGAAAAACTTAGTTTAGAAGTTTTTTATCTACCTACGTCTCCTACCTTGTGCAATATTTTGGTAATTGTAAGAACTTTTTAATTTATGAAATCCTTTTTGCGTATGAATATTTGTCTTTTTATTTAACCCTACCCTAAATATGTATGTATATTATATAAAAGAGTAAACTGTAAAATACATATTCGTTGTTTGTCAATTTTCACTCTAAACAACCATGTCATAAACTTTTCACAATCACCATCCCCTTATTAGTAACATTGTAATTTTCTTCGCTATCTCTGTTATCTACTACGTAAACACCTATATTAATTTAATTTAACCCGTCACCATAAAATCACTCCAAACTACCACCAAATACATAAACCCAACATCATTTTCTTCTCAAAACTTCCACCACCGTCCACCACCATCCTTCGGACTGTGATGGTCACCATCACCATCCACTACCTCCACCTTTATCTGGTATACAGTGTGAAAACTAGGGCGGCAAACAAGTCAAGTTTAAAAAGAAACTCGATCTTGAGGTCGAGCTTGAATCGATCGATTCGAGCTTTTATTGAGTTCGAGCTCAAGCCTAATAAACCAGCTCGAAACACATAACATGCTAGCTCAAGCTTTCAACAGCTCGACTTGAGCTTTTATCAAGCTTTTAACCCGTTTCCTGTACATATATTTTTCATTATACATATCTATATACACAAGTCATAATCTAATGTGAATATTGATATAATTATTAAATGTATATATGTAACAACCCATAATTTTCTTCAATATCATTTCCACTACAATACCTATATCAGGTTTTTTCACAGGTAAATTTTTTCTTTTATTTCATACTCATTGCATGCATGACTCTCTAGACCTGCTCACTTATCCACTTATACCCAACACTACTAGGTTTACATTGTGTAAATACCCCAGTATGTCAAGTCTAGATTCTAAACATCATTTCACTAAGTAATCTATCACTCTAATATATTATAGTATTCACAAACCCTAAACAAACCCTAATTGAGCCCTATGTGTTTACGGTTATTTCTAAAACCCTAATTTCTTATCCAAACTAGTTTGAAAGTGTTCAAGGCTTATGTATAGGTTACCTTAGCAACTTTAGGATATCTTAGTCCCCCTAAACCCTAGTACAACTCCTTAGAGCTTAGGTACAAGTCCTTTAGGCACAAAACCTAATTAGGTCATTTAGGCCCCGAAACTATGTCTAAACCTTCCCGATTCTTTAGTACAAGCTACCACCACCTTGGAAATGATCCCTAAACCTTAATCGTAGCCACTAATCACTCTTAGGACCCTAATCTAGGCACTAATCCTTAATCTAAAACCCTAATCCTAAACTTAACCCTAAACCTAGATTAAGCTTAAAACTAAGACTAAACTAGCACCTTAAGCACCTCTAGAACCCCTAGCAACATACAAGGCAGCTTATGCAGCTCCTTGTCACCCTAAGCAACCAACCTAGCACCTCCATAGTAGCTTAGAAGTAGCTTATGCACCTACTTGTAAGCTACTTGTCCTAAAACACCACCATGGCTAAACCGTGGCCACAAACAGCATACCACCGCCTCATAGCCCTCCCCTAGCCTTCCTTAGTCACCTCTAGCTGTCCTTAGTCATTCCCTCCTCCTCACGACACCTCACTACGCATTTCTTGGCCAATACTCCATTCGTTCCCTATAAATACCCCTCGAACCCATTTCATTCCAAACCATCCCATTTCACTTCCACACTTCAAATTTCTAAGTCCTAGCAGTATTATAAGGTCCCTGGTAAGCCAAGAAGTCAAGAACACTAAGCCTTGAACCCTTGTCGAAGTAGAAACTAGTCGAGAAAACCCTAAACACCCCTAGGTCCTCGTTAAAACCATTTCAAGTCACGTAAGCTTCTAAACTAGTTCCATAAGCTTTACTTCTGTCCTATCCCATAGGAACCCTTGCCTAATCCTTGATCCTTAAAACTTGCACGTTTTCATTTATAAACCCTAATTTTTCACTTTCGTGATATTTTGCTCATAAGCTCTTATCATAAGCTATAATCTAGCCTAGGTTACTTAATTAAGCTAATATTAAAAATTCATAAGCTTAGAAACTCTTTTGTTTCATAAAAATATAGTTTGCATGGTTTTAGGACTAGTTTTGCAAAGTTTTCCATGCATAGGGGTATATATGGCAACATTTGAAACTATTAGGTCTAAGAGATGTTTTATCCATTTCTTGGAATTTATAAGTATAAGGACCTATTATGTGAAGTTTTAGAGTCTAGGGATAAGTATATATATAGTTATTAACATTAAGGACTAGTTTCGTAAAAGTTTATAACCTAAGGGTAAATAGTGTCAACTTATAAACTTAAAGGTTTAAATAAAGTATTTAACTACTAAATAAAAGTACTATCCTTTTTATATAATGTGTCACAATACTAGGGAGCTTCATGTGAGAGGTTTCATTTGAGTATTCGTTTTGACGAGTTTGCTGGGTTTACGATTTAAAGTGCCCTGGCTCTTCAAACGTTTACTACAATATGACCGCTGAATTATGATGGCCCAAATGGTGATACGTTATATTTAAATCTAGTACTTAATAACATAACACAATACTAGGGAGCTTCATGTGAGGGGTTTATACCTCTGAATTATGATGGCCCGAACGGTGTTATGTTATATCTACACCTAATAACAACATAACGCAATACTAGAGAGCTTTATGTGAGGGGTTTCATACCTCTGGATTATGATGGCCCGAACGGTGTTATGTTATATCTAAATCTAGAAACCGTAAGAATAATTACTTAAGAAACCTAAATGAGATAACTAGGACCTGACATACGCACACACCAAACACTAACTCCAGGATACGTGAGTAAGCAGTCTAATCTCTGAGTCACTTTTTTACATCAATCAGATTTCCCTAAAGCCCAGGTGCGTTCATAGCCTCACTTTTTAAATGCTTTACAAACCCTGTGAGGGGGATACATGCTACTTTTTCTCTTTAAACCGAATACAAGTCTTTTTCTTTGGTTATTGCACGAGTGTTACTTTCTGCCACCATTATATAACTAAAATTCATGAACCATAATCACTTGCGAGTGAACACAAAAATAGTTGATAGATCTATTGGAGTTTGACAACTCCCGTTGGTTTGCCCCATCCGGGTACTAATAAGTACTATATTTGAAAACACCCTTTAAGTTTAACTTTGGCAAGTTAACCTTATCAACGTCCCGTCATGGTTTAGTCTGCAGTGCCCCATGACCTGGACATGATAACGTGCGGTATCATGAGCTTAGTGCAATAACACTTACTCCTCAGTATTGTACTGATCATACAATACTGACACAAACTGTTTAAATACTGTTTCTACCTACTTTACATGGGTGTATAACAACGTAGCCCATTGTTTACTAAACTCGTATTCAACCATTTTCAACTAAAACCTATGAATATCACTCAACCTTTGGGTTGACTCTTTAAGCATGTATCCTAGGTAACTAAACAACTTATGGCACGGAGTGGCACTGGACTTGGAGGACTCTCAAACCAGTTATCATTCAAACACAACATTTCACATAGACTTTGGGACCTCTCCTTTAGTAAAAGTATATCTTTTACTATAAAAACTCTCATATTTTAATGAATGATAACTCATTTTCTAAAAACATCTCTTTTCAAGTCGTTTTCTATTACTGTGACTATTATACCATGAAGTAATACCCCAGACCTAACATCCGCTCGGTCTGTGAAAATGGGGGTGTCACAATTTTCATTACGTATTTCTTGGCTTTATTGATGTGGTTGGTTATCGAATACAATTTTTATATACAAATTCGAGCTTTTCGAGCCGAGCACAGGCCTTATTCGAGTATTACTCGTGATGAGATCAAGCCCGGATGTTGAAAGCTCGTCGAGCTATCGAGCCAAGCTTAAATCTACCATATTTTTTTTTTCAAGTCGAGCTCAAGGCCCGTCAAGCTTGTGATCGGCTTGACTTGATTACAACCTAGTGAAAACTTATGAAAACTTGTGACAGGGATTTTTGGTGTGAAAACTGACAATCTACGGAGATATATTTTGCAGTTTATTCTATATAAAAGTTTTGAGCACAAGTTGGACTATGCATCGACTGAGTTGTGCGGAGAAAGAAATTATTTTTTTTCGTGTTTGTGAGTGTACTGTGAGGTATGTTTGTGTATATGTAAGGTATATTTGGGTGGTGAAGTTCATAGTCTTGTAACACCTTTTTGGTGCTGAAGTGAAAATATGATGTGGCATTAAGTTGGCGATGATGATGTTTGTTACCACTACACCCAGCTTTATCCTTATAATTTGAAGGTCCTTGTATACAACTTGGACATGAGGATAATAGTTTATTTTCACAAATATACAAATAAAACGAGCTTATCAAGGAAGTACGTGAGATAGGTGGTGTATGGTTTAAAAATTTGCCTTTAAACGATCTTATTGTGTTTTGTAAATGATTTCTTGTTAAGAAGTGTTTGGATAAATAACCTCCGTCTCAAAATTATTGTCTCCGGTTATTAAAAAAATAAAAATAAATAAATACTAAAAAAAATTAAAAAAGTGAGACCACTACACTCTTCAGCCAATCAAATATCATCCCCTACAAAATTATATTTTAATTAATTGGGTGACTATTATTTTGAAACATTTAAAAAGTAAAAATAGAAACTATAATAATTTTGAAAGAGAGATATAGTACTACTAAAATGGAGCTATGTATGGAATAATAGATAAAATGACATTACCTCATTTTAGCAAAATCCATGAAGTACCAAATTCTCTTGTTTTTTTCTTTATAATTTATGATGATATGCACTTATCTGCTCCTTAAATACTAAATGCGGTTCAAAAACAGTGAGCTTAGGTCTCTTTTTTGGGCTTCGTGTGTTTGGGCCTTTGGTCTATTATACTAAATACTTTTACTTTAATGGAGTTTGGTATGAACTGGTGATGGACAGAGAAGATGACCAATTTCTTTTTATTTTAACTCTATTATTACTACAAAGTTTCCTTTTAACCCCTTAACCTTTTATAATTGTTAAATTTAACTTTGTTTCTTTATAGATGTCATTCATAAATCTTAATAAGAGACTACCTCAAAATTTAATAGAATCTTTAATCTCTGTGAAAACTACTTCAAAAACCAAATGACTTATACTAGAAAGAAAAATATTAAATGTATTTATAGTTGAAAAATGAGATAGGGCTTGTTTTGAAAAAATAAAAAGATAAGGGTTTTCTTTTGAAAAACAAAATGAAGGTCGCCCTTACTGTGGCAAATAATCGTCTGTAGGTCGCCGGAGAAAAAAGCTAACGTGGCGGATAAAATGGAGGTCAATCGCGTCCCTTACTGTGTTTAGCCTTAATCTTTTTGGCATCACATCAGTGCCACTTCAGCATCTTTATTTTCAACACTCACACTCCAATACACATCTACACTAGTGGTACGCTACTTTCCTCATGTGAGCCCCACCTATCCACAATTTATTTTATTTTCTATTTTTTCAAACAAACTAAATTTCATTTATTCAAAACATAATTAAGATTAAAAAAAAACATTGCATATTAAATAAAATCATGATTACTTTCTATAAAACCAAAATAAGAACTAAAATGTAAATAAATTAAAACCAGGGACTAGAATCACTACACTAAGGTGTGTTTGTTTCATTAATAGATTTTGGGTTTAAATCTGATTACAACATTTTATTATTAAGAGGTGGTTATAAAGTCTGAATTTAAATATAATAATGTCGTTTGTTTTTTATATTGTCTGAATAGTTTAAATTTTTTGCTTTTTAAGTATATATTAAACAACATTTTAAATTCAAAATACTTTTGCTAAACATACTCAAAGTATTTTAAATTCTGTCTAAATTAAATTCGCTTTTACTAGGAGCAAAATTAATACCAACTAGATATTTGATTTAAGTTCACTAACATTTTTATTACAAATCTTAAAACACCCAGTCCACAACCTATCCGATACTATCCTAAACCTAAGGATATAACACACATACTTCACTTACAACCCTAATTTTCTTATCTTTCTAAACATACGCCTATATTATCATAAATGTTTGTTATCAACCGAATAGGTGAGGACAATAAATGTTTATTATTGTTCTTTGGTCCAGTTCTTTTTAGGTAAGATATACACTTTAGAAAGCATTGTTGATCCCAGTTGAGCAGTTGATCTAGAATTACTATCTTAGATAAACCAAGACAATAATGTACAGAAGCTGACTTGTATGTAACCTTAATCACTATGCGGAATATAGTAATTAACTTAAGAAGAACACGAACACAAGTAATTCACACCTTAAACACTTCAATATAATTAATACGAGCACTCTGAATAGTGCTAGGGTTTTACAACCTTGAAGTGTATGAATACTAGAATAATACGTACTCTAGACAAACCCTAGATCTCCTTTCTTAATAACACCAAGGAACCCTACGGCCTATCATCAACCTCCTACACAAGAAAAGATATATTCTAACACAATAGAAATTAACAAGATATCTTTACTATAAATATAAAGACGCGTGATAAAACTTATCACTAAGCACAGATAAATACAGGCAGTATATTCTTCCAGCAGTAGATCACACTCAGAACTAGAGTTCTAGTCAGAGGTTGCCTTGCCGCAGTAGGAGATATCACAGAAGTAAGTTAACTTAAGAACCCAACTGTGAAAGTCTCAAGAAGCCAGTAATACCTTGAATTTCCAAGCTGTTGACACTTAGTTTCCAAGTTGTACAATATCCTCAATTTCTGTATTTGTGCATACTATCTCATCACTCGACCTGTATTACCTGGTCGAGGTGAATCATTGAATTGACATTTTGTACATTTGGAGGTTAGCCATCAATTCAAATAGTCTTCAATCCTTCCCCTCACTTCGGAATGTCTGGACTCCCTGAGAGGAGGTTCTTGGACATTAACCCAGTACAAACCTGTTTGATCACTGAGCCCCCTATGTTTTCCAGGTGGCTAGGAACCATCACCCTGTGTTGACCTCATGAGATCATTCATCATTAGATGTGCCGTTGGATTGGTCTACTTATGTTAACACTATCCGCTCTACGCTAAGCTAGTAGCAGTAGTTGTTAGCCCTCACAGAACGTGTCACTACAGCACCGTTGTGAAGCCCCATCTGCTACAATCCAATCCTAACACTGTCTGGGGTAGCTCATGTTCTTGATGGCTGATCCATACGGGATAGTCTTTGTGGGATAATTGAATGACATGTTCTGCAATCATGTAGTGAACAAAGGGGTGTTGTTGGAGCAGTTGTGTTCACGATCTCACCCCTGGGGCTTATTTCAATATAACTCCAACCAGTTAAGAGAGTGAAGAGGTACATCCTGACCAGTAAATCTGTGTTTTCTTTTGCTAAAAAGTAAAAGACACTGAACTCACTTTTTACACTCAAAAAGATCTGTGGTTCTGTTTATTCAAATGTATGCATTATTAGCATCTTGAAAAACCCTGGATAGTAAATTTTTCCATTAATATTGACACAATAAACCCTTCAAAATCATGTTCTGAAAAATAAAGGGTCCCCTTTGTAACAAATTCATAGCAGATGCTATCTTCATTCACCTCATTCCCACCCATTGTTTAGCTAAACAGTTATAAGGTATGTGCCAAAAATTCCATTTAGGAGAAAAAAACCTTTTGAAACTTGTACCAGAAACCTTCCTACATATCCCAGCATATCCCAGCCCTTCAATACAGTTCATCTTTGGTAAGGACTTTGGAAACCTTCTGCATCATCAAACAGCAAAACCAGCCGATGTGTCATCAGAGACCCACACCTTTTGTCATTCAACATGAGCTAATATATTTTGCTCCTTTTGGAGTCTTCAATGTGGCAGTAGACCAAAATTGTTTGACATGAAACATTAAATTGTTGATTTTCATCCAATAGCAACAAACTTGAGAGATGTAGCATTAGAAAAAATTTGCCATATTGAAGACAGCAGGCAGACATTGATCATTAAGCCAACAACATTGTATTTTAGGCCATGTTCGATGCTAAGCTTGATTTAGGTTCTGGTAATTGGGTTTCTGGAATACAATGTGTGAGAAGCAAATGTGTGAAAACTGCAATTCGTAGTAACGTCGTGATGAAAAAAGATCCAATTAGTTGTAACTGCTAAACAAGATTACATAACCGTCCCTTGACTTTGACTTTTAGCAGACGACACCCAGCAGCAGATTATTAAGCCTAAGCAGTAGAGAGTTACTACTTCCAAAATTAAAGCCAGCATAGTTTGACTTACATGCAAAAAGTCAAGTATCACACAAATTCCCTACTTAAATGGTCAGTTACAAAATTTAATCTGCAATACCAATTTAGTATTTAATTCCTTTTAAACCTAAGTTGATCCTCCTAAAGGGATAAAGTCTCATGATTTCTCACAAAACCCTAATCCTTTCAAATTCAAATCGATGAGCTCAAAACGCCAAATTGATATGCTCACACAATTCACCAAATGAACACCCAGCATAGTCCAATGAGAATGAAGATGCGAGACAGAGTAGTGCCCATTAAAAGCCAAATTAAACAAGATAGCATAAATGATAATGGACATCAAGCCCAAATACCAAACAAACTATGTCCCTGAATCACTCTGAAGACCCCATCCCTTGATCCCTATGCACCCCCCTGAGAGGAAGTAGGTCTACCCATTTCTTGGTACACTCTCAGATGAAGGATGATCCAGAAGATGAAAGCCTTTAACTCCAACAGGGGTCATCAGAAGATGCTAACCATCAACCTGGGGTGTACTCTGATGAAGCATGACAAGGGAGAAATGTAGTGGTTGTAGGTACAGTCTTGTCCAGTCTGTTTAGTACCACTTTTTAACCATTTCCCAGATGAAAAACAAGTTCTTCTTTCAGAGTAGCTTTAAATATTTTCCTTTTATGTCTTTGCTTTCATGAAACAAGCAACTAAAGAACATTTGCAGAAAGCACTTTAAGCTACAATAATCAAACGATGTCCAACCCATTAATAACTAATTCAAACAGAAAAAGTTAAAATTGTATCCTAATCCAAACAGCAAGAAACTCTACACTAGCAGCAACCTTCAGCAGCAGAGTTGAATTAAATAGCAGCAAAGAGTTGAAATACTTAGCAGCAGAGTTGACTAGACTTAGAAAATTCAAGCCTCATTAAGCCCTTATTAAATACTTACCAACTTATCAAATAACTTCCCAATTTGATCCATTATAAGTAAGAACCCGTCACTTTCATTCATTTAAACTATCAAATTTTATTTGAATTCGAAAATTAGAGTTCTTCTGGTCATCAGGGAATGTAGGTAATAATATGCAACCTTCGGCCAAACGACATTGAGTATCGGTTC
>LBNU01014150.1:246548-258053 GCA_014162995.1 Artemisia annua | reverse complement strand
AATGTAAAATGCGAAATTAGCTAAGAATCTGCATCTCCTCCACTATTCGTCATACTTCCTCCGTTAAAATCTAACTGTAGTATACATGTAATACAGTTTCATTACGAGACTATATTAATATGTGCTAGGGTAGTATACTGAACCAATAACCATAATATGAGGTACTTATAAGATAGCCAATAATACTTTAGGGTATAGCGAAGAGTATCCACTTGTAATGCATCACTACGAGGTCGTTTGCCTCGGTACCGTAAAAAACCATTTGGCCTTTTAGGTTAAAAACACATACGAAGCGAAATCTGACCCCTTTTTTAGTTGTACTTGTAAGTTTTATCTATAGATCAGTTTTAAAAATTCAAGAAACCACACTTTTTAGTTATTAGACCGTTGCAGCTAAAGTTAACATTTTTATAAACTTTTTTGGCGAGAAAATTGATGTAGAAATGGATAGTTCGATCTTTTGGGTCGTCGTTCAGCATAAATTCGAAGATGAGTTTACGAATGCTCATTCTTCTCAAAGTCGGATCCCTTTGATGATATATTCATATAATAGAATCCCTCTTAAGAAGTACTAAGTACATCCATTCCACGTGAAAATGTAAATGGAGCTCAATTGCGCCTATTTTTCCCTGTCATTGATTGAGTACCCCTTGTTATGTGTTAACAGGATTTTTATCCATGTATTCTTTGGGGGTCATAAGAGTATGTCCTCCAATTTACTCTACCCTTTCAGATTGTTAAGTAACCTGTGAATCCCGGAAATAGCTTTTTTGATATCAATTCCAAAACTAGAAGCAGAGTAGCACACTTGACTAACACAACCAATCATTATCTGAGCTAACAAAGTTCATCAAGTTCGAGCCATACAAATACCTGGAGACATGTCGTCTTTACCTCTCTAATAACACAAAGAGCAGTGAAATGAATAGAAGAGTAGTGGATAAAGGGATAAAATAGTAATTAGTGAAGGTGGAAATATCCGAGTCTACTACTCACGCGTTAATACAGCCCAATGGCGAAACAGTACACATACATTGGTACCCTTTGTTCTAGGATGCAATGGTAGTGTGAAACGCTCTGGTAATAATGCCGTCAATCCTCGTCACAGAATCTGCGGAAATATGGCGCCGGCGAGAATAATCTCCGGATCGAATAAATAGTACGCAGCCGCGAGAGGAGCTCGGATCGCGACATAATACATCCTGCGCGATTTGGGATCAGGCTGTGATCAACCGGCAGCAGGCCACCTTGGTGGGTTTTTGTGGTGGTCTCCACCTCGGGTATTGGGTTGGGCCCACTGTTGTCCAGTGTTCGGCTCAGGGGGAACGTCAGATAGTGTACACATATACCTTTGCCGATATGTGTGCAATGGTTATAATTTCACGATATTTTTGACATTTCTTGTAACTGCGCGCTTCATACTACTGTTTTTGCAGCTAGTTCCTTTCTCTCTCATCCGCTATTTTTGTGTCTCATACTAGTCTTTTAGTGATACTGGGTCCCACGGATGCGCCACTTGTTGATACAAATAGTTGGGGCTTTTCTTGATTTGGGTTCACTCCCTCCCGTATCAATTGCTTATATCGTCTGAACCTGCGCACTAAGAATAAAAACAAACAGCGTTAGGCCTTATCGAGGGATTGTTTCCCCCGATTTATCCTCCGGCGTGAGAGTAATGTATTCGTAGTTTAGGTTGTTATATTAGGGTTACGTATAACGTATACCTTTGTGAGGGTTGATGGTCCCCTCTATTTATAGGTAATACCGATAAGGGTTTAACTTGTTCCTTACTTCCAGCGTGATCCCTATTATTCGGATATTTGGTAAACCTCCTAATTTAGAAGATATGCCTTTTATCCGTTCCATAAATACTATTGGGCTTTTGGGCTCGTGGTGCCGGAGCGTACGGTATTTAACTGTCCATATGCCCACGGGCTTGGGGCTATCGCACACCGGTATTGTTTACCGAACGGGTTCATGACCCGGTGTAGACTATACGTCATCAACATATGTTGTATTTTTTTTAATCACAGGCGCAAGGACATCGCAGATGCTATAGCGAATGAAAATGCTGGAAAAGGGCTTCTTGCAGGCCATTTATATAAAGTTGGGTACTTGGGTTAACCAAAACCCACGAAAATGTTATAAAAGAATTGACATTAAATACAATTAGATTTACTATTGCGACGAATGAGGCAGACGCACAGCTCGGATATATGTTTATGAATGGAGAGATTGATTTTGTTATATCAAGAGACTCTGATTTGGTAGCTTATGGCGCCAAAAATGTATTATTCCAGGCGAATAATAATGACTTTGTAAAATACTTTGACTGGTCGAGTTTTGAGAAATACAAAGAGGATGAGAAGAAGGAAAGTAAACTAGATGAAGGCGAAATTACAAGAATGTCCCAAAATATCGAAATATCACCGATTTCAAAATATCGGCAAAATATTGGTCAATCTCGCCGATATTATCGGATCCGAGATTTGGGGGCGATATTTTGATCCGAGATTATTACTAGGGGCGATATCCGAGATCTTGACGAGATATTGGCGAGATTAACTACATAGCGCCATAATCAAAAGTACATGTTTGACTGGTTTGGCCTTAGGGAGAAGCTCATTATATTACTATTTTATCCCTTTATCACTACTCTTCCTATTCATTTCAACTGCTCTTTGTGTTTTAAAGGTAAAGAAATGTTATGTTGTTGGCTTTGATGTAATTATGTTGGTTGTTGTGGATCAGTGTGTCTTCTAGTGTCATTGATATCAAAAAAATTTCCGGGATTTCACAGGTTTTCCAATCTGAAGGTGTGGATAAATTGGAGGACATACTCTTTGACCCCAAAGAATACATGGATAAAATCCTTAACACATACAGGTCTCAATCAATGACGGGAAAAATAGGCAATTTGAGCTCCATTTACATCTTTCTCACGTTGTCTAGTACTTCTTAAAGAGATCTTTATTGAATATATCATCAAGAGACCATGAAAGAATGAGCTTCGTAAACTCATCTTCATGATGCTCAACAGCAACCCCAAAAGACGACACCCTTTATCCATTTTCACCAAAAAGTTTATAAAAATGTTAACTTTAGTCAACTTAATAACTAAAAAGTGTGTTTCTTGATTTTTTAAAACTTCAGTCAACTTAATAACTAAAAAGTGTTTCTTGATTGTTTTTAATAAAAGGCCAAAATGTTTTTTACTACCCCGAATTTGATCAAGTGGAACTCCTACTACCCTAAAGTATTATTGGTATCTTATAGTACCTCATATTTGGTTATTTGGTTCATATACTACCCTAGCCCTAATTAATATAGTCTCATGACTTTCACATGTCATACTACCGTTAGTATTTAACGGAGGAAATTGGATGTGAGATTTAGCTAGTTGCATTTGTTCTTTACTTTTTTCGACAATTTTTTTCTTCTATGTCTTTGAAGATTATTACCCACTTCTTCAATATTAATCCTGGAACAGATTATTACTTTTAGAAAGGTGTTGCATTATTTTTTTTATTAACACAAGTACTAAAGTGGCACCGTAAAAAAAAACACTTGGTCAATTTTTTTTTCCGTCAAATTGAATTTGCACCATAAATAATGAAAATAACACAAAAATATTAACGGATGTTACATATAAAAAAAAAAGACAGTTTTATTGAAAATAGGAAAATTAGCACATTGTGTTCGTTAGAATCGAAATTTGTCAAAACTGCAAATTTGTCAAAACCTTGTGATTTTTATAATATTTTTATAAAAGTGTTGTAATAGTATAATACTATAATTTGTTGGTTGTCGGATGTGATACGGGTTCACTCAATTTGGGTCACACTAATGGACATACCACTTGGGTGTCAGCTGTGGCCCCGCCTACACTCAATTTCAGGTCATATAGTATAATTTTTTTTTATGAAAAGTATCTCTTTTTTGTATATGCAATCTCCATTAATATTTTTGCGTTATTTTTTTCTTTTTTTCTTTATGGTGTAATTTTAATTTGACAAAAAAAAATTTTGGCCAAATGTTTATGATGTCACTTTAATACTTGTAATAATAAATAATTATGCAACACCTTTCTAAAAGTAATAATTCGTTCTAAGATCAATATTGAAGAAAGTGGGTAATTATCTTTGAAGACATACAAGAAAAAAAATGTCGAAAAAAGTAAGGAACAAATGTCACTAGCTAAATCTCACATCCAATTTCTCCGTTAAAAACTAACGGTAGTATGACATGTGAAAGTTATGTGACTATATGAATTAGTGGTAGGGTAGTATATGAACCAAATAACCATATATAAGGTACTATAAGGTACCAATAATACTTTAAGGTAGTAAGAGTTTCACTTGATCAAATTCAGGGTAGTAAAAAGCATTTTGGCCTTAATAAAATTTAAGAAATGGGTTTTGATTTTAGTTTATAAAATGAAATGGGCATCTTTTGTTTTTTTAAGCTTAGTTGTGGGCTTATGCCTTGGTATTCCAACTAATTTATTCAATGTGAAATGTGGTCAGATACGTGAAGTCTTTCATGGCTAGGATCAAAAGGTTACTAAGGTTGGGTGTTATCCCAATTGTTGTATTTGACGGTGATTCTCTTCCCATCAAGAGTCGCGAATCAGAGAAACGCAAGACGTATGTTTTCCTTTATTTATATTAGACTATCCTATAGACACGGCTTATAAAAAGTTTCAACTAAGATATTACAATTGATTTTTAACCACAGACTGAGGGCCAAGAAAGTAGAAGAAGCTAGAAAGCTTGATGAGGCTGGAAAAAGATTTCTTGCACAAACAGTCGACTGGGTTATCCAAAACACACGAAATGGTTCACCAAGTGTGTAAGGTAATAGCACCTCCTTCCATCGGAATTCCGAGTGTTTATTGCTTAATAAATTGTACTTACAAATTATTGTGACTGTGAAGGAGTTGAAATCAAAAGGTGTCAAATTCTGGGTTGCACCTAATGAAGCAGACGCGCAATTAGCATATATGCTAAGGGAAAAGCATATTGATGTCGTCATTTCCGAAGACTCCGACTTTATTGCTTATGGCGCTGAGAAGGTAATTTCTCAACATTACTTTTACTAGAGAACTAGTTTAAAACCCGTGTAATACACGGGTTGTCTAAATAAATTTCATTGAAGTGTTATATGAAAAAGTTATTTTATATTATAATTATTGGATTTAAACGATAACAACACCTTCATAATAGTAAACTCATCTTCATGATGCTTAATAGCAACCCCAAAAGATGACCCTTTATCCATTTTCCCCTAAAAGTTTATAAAAATGTTAACTTTATTCAACTTAATAACCTTATTCAACTCAATAACTAAAAAGTGTGTTTTTTTTTTTTTTTTTTTTTTTTTTTTTTTTTTTTTTTTTTAAGTCATATGCAAAATTGCAGTGGTGTCAGCAGTCAAGAAACAAGAAACCTATTGTTTGTTTTTTGTATAAAAAAATGAAATGAGAGGTTTACAAAAAATGGTATAAACAAGAACCGAAAAGGTTTCAAAACAAAAGAGAGTGAGGATGAATATGGTAAAAATTTGAAGCACCCTACGTAATGTACAAGTTTTACAACATAATATACAACATCATTTAGCTAGCTGTGTGTCTCAACGTTTCAGTTTTTTTTTTTTTTTTTTTTTTTTTTTTTTTTTTTTTTTTTTTTTTTTTTTTTTTTTTTTTTATTTTTTTTTAATCGGGTCCTATTTGGTTTTGATGATCATGTCGAGCTCCTCGACGTGTGATTTTATTATTTGACATGAAATAATGCGCCAAACATAGCAAGGTACTAAAATATTTATACAAATTAACTTCATAATGTTTGCTCAAAATAATACTAAATAATAATAATAACATCATAATGTATCTCTTGTCAAAAGTATTTTTACTTTTACCAAGATACGGTGTTATTTTTATTTTTCAAAAGCAAAGATGTACTCAGCCTTTTTTTTGAATAAATTGTACACATGATTGAATAGACATATAGACATGATTTCAACGTGTGACTTCACATTGAAGCTTCATGTCCCCTCACTATGAGTACTCCTAGACTAAAGGCGATTGTTAGGTTCAAAAATTGGAGCTAGAGTTGTAAATTAGAGATGGAGTGTTCGTTTAAGCTTAGTTGTGGGCTTATGCCTTGATATTCCAGCTAATTTATTTAATGTGAAATGTGGTCAGATATGTGAAAGCGTTCATGGGCACGATCAAAACGTTGCGAAGGTTCGGTGTTATTCCTATTGTCATCTTTGATGGTGATTCTCTTCCCGCCAAGAGTTGCGAATCAGAGACCAGCGATAAGTATATTTTCGTTTATTTATGTTAGACTATCCTATAGACACACGGCATATAAAAAGTTTGGACTAAGATGTTACAATTGATTGATAACATGTATGTTCCTGCTGTAAATATCATATCATGGTTTGAGTTGGCCATGTCTGTAATTTGAATTACTATTATGCATTATGTATGCTTAGACTACAACTCAGAAGTTAATTTGAATTGCTTTTCACTTGCAGCCGCACACAACCATTGACACAAAGTTAATGTTTCTTGATATATATATTTTTTTCAAGAATACATTCCAAATCCACCACTAATCAGGTATGTGAACATTATTTATCATAGATTTTATCATCAAGTAGATGTTCATGGAACTGATTGGATATGTAATGAGTGAAATCTGGTTTGAGCCGTAATTTGACATTATATGCTATTTCAAGTTGTATCAGCTTTTTGAGAAACATTAAATTAGGGTTCATACTTCATAGCAACCCCAAAAGTAGGGCTCGAATTTGGTCAGTCTGCTTATGTTTACAATATCGTTATGTATACGAATTGAACAAAGCTATTTTAATAGTTAGTCAAAATTAAATGCAATACTATCTTAAACATATTGGTTTACCTTTTGTAGTGCTGGATGTTGGTTAGATAGGTTGGAATTCTTTGTGAGATAGAAGAACAGGGCATGTTACTCATTAAAAGGAGCTCCTTTAAACAGATCTGTTTATTTGTGGGTTTCTTTCATCTTTGAAGTATTCTTATAGTTTAAATATATAGTTAGGTGATGATTTGTATTTAAATTTTATTTTTATGCCCATCATTAGAGATTTCGAATGAAAAAGTTGGGACAGAGGTCAAAGTAATAGTCTTTTGTCCATAGGCTTTTCATTGAAAGCATTGTTAGCAAACAAAATCCTATGTGATATGGACATATTGTTTGTCATTCCTATACTTTTGAAGTGTGTAATATCCTAATCCTACATGGCTACATTAACGGATCAGCTCTGCCTTTGCTTACTCTGCAGGTTGTTCCCGTTGCTTCAATGTTGACTCCCAATCAATTTGACGTTTACTGACTGGATTCAGGTAATAAGGCATCCTATTCGGCTTGAAAAGTGCAACTATCATTTTTAGGCATTTGCTTACTTCTGGGTAGAGCTAAAGAGACAATACTTATTTATTTATTTTTCTTCTTGCTGTAACATGCTGTCATGCTTGTCAATACATCATGTGAAGTTCTTACAAATGTGTTGATGGAGGCTCTTATGGAATGGAATGTTGACACAAAACTATCCACCATCAACTCTCGATAATTGCTCCACCAATGATAAGTTAATCGATATGGTGAAAGATAAGTTACAGTCTAGTCATTTAATAAAAGATGGAGCTCACATTCATATGCGTTGTTGTGCACATATTCTAAATTTAATTGTGAAAGTAGGGTTAAATGTCATTAAGGCTGCAATAGACAATGTACGTGAAAGTGTGTCTTACTGGATAGCAACCCCTAAAAGAGTTGAGAAATTTGAGGAGACGTGTAGGCAACTAAAAATAACATACTCTAAGACATTAGGTTTAGATTGCCAAACTAGATGGAATGCCACTTACTTGATGCTTAAAACTGCGCTGATGTATAAAGATGTTTTTACTCGTTTGAAGCAACGGGACTCCCACTATAAACATTTGCGTAGTCTACTAGAATGGGAAAATACGCAGGTCATTTGTAGGAAGTTGGAGGTGTTTCATAATGTTACTGCGATATTTTCTGGAACTAGGTACCCAACAGCTAACTTGTACTTTCCCAAAGTTTGTGACATTAGGTTGAAGTTAAATGAGTGGCTTGTTTCCCCTAATCAGCTTGTTAGCAACATGGCATCCAAAATGATTGAAAAATTTGATGAGTATTTTGGTGCAATTCATATGAGTTGATGGGTGTTGCTGGTGTTTTTGACCCAAGAAGCAAGTTGGAAATGATCGAGTTTTATTTCCGGAATATATCCTAAAGACAGCGCTATTCAATTCAGAAGTCGCAACATATGTGAAGCGTTGATCCTTGAGTACAAGAAAAGACTTTAGACAGTGAATATGAGTTTGGAAATAACACGGCTTCAAGTCAACAAACTCGATGGAGGTTGAGTGAAAATATGCCCGGCGTGGGAAAAACATATTCTGAGTAAAAGTAGCTGTTCCTCAACGTTATAGAACAATTTTTTGGGGAAAAAAAAAAATTTGACCCGTTATTTTGGAAGAAGGACTTGAACCTCGATCTCCGGAGTTCGATATTCTATTTATGGGGAAGCTAGAGAGGAGCTAAGTATCCTGCCGATGCAACATTTTGCTAGAGATTATATTTGTAAAACAAACCAAAGAATAGCACAAACTAATGGGTCAAAATGGGTCAGACTCATGAAAAATCAATCTAACACCAAACATGTCGTTATTGGCTAACACCTTTGATTTAATAGCTTAGTTTATCAACCACCCAAAAAAGTAAGAGCAACTTTGTTCACTCCCAATAAAGACCATCTCACCAAGCAAAGGCAATAACAACTTACTTNAATCATGAAAAGGACCATTGACCTGTGTAAACGTTATGCTCCAATCTTATTTACATTCTAGTCTTGCAGTAAAAGTTTATAACTATCTTACCGTGAAGTACTAGTAGTATTTAGTTACCCTTTTAACTCTTGGCTCCACATAAAACCATTTTCTTGAAATACCATAAAGCCTTATCAGGACGATCATTGCTTAAACAACCACTAATCATCGAGTTCAATGAAACTATATCATTCACTTCTGTTTCAACAAACATATTCTCCGACAAACACAACTCACCACATTTAGCATACGCGTTAATAAGCGCATTACACAAATCAGTATCCGAAAGCAAACCAAACTTTAATCCTAAACTATGTACACACTGTAAACATGCTAACCTGTTTGAAACAACAATCACAAGAGTTACAGAATCAAACTCAACTCGTCCTCGCAGCATTTGCATAAAAACTCGCATTGCATCAAAACATTTTCCATTTTCGACTGCACAAGTCATCATTGCATTCCAAACCACCACATCTTTGTTGAAAACCTCACAAAAAACTGCGACGGACGAAGTATAACGCCCTGCTCGCGCGTAAGCTATAACGAGTGACGTGGCAGTAGGAAGATGAGCAACAACACCAACCTTAAAAGCTAAAGCATGAACTTGAGTAACATTTGTAACATTGGGTGTTTGTTTACACTAGTTAACAAGATCAAAAACATCAAAAAAACCAAAAGTGTTGTAATGTTGTGTTCTTTGAGACATTTTGTCGAACATGTGGCATGTCCCAGATTCCGATCACATTTTGTCGAACGTATTCTAATTTACTGTTGGTCTTTAATTTATGCGTGTTGTGTTCTTTTGAAAGAACGTATTCTAATTTAATGTTGGTTTTTAATTTCTGCAATTGTTGTTGTTCATCATTTGTCAAATGACTTGTAAACTCTTCAAAGTTGATAACTTCCTGCAAATATGAAGTTGAAGTTCTCATTAGTAAAATGGTAGGGTCAACGTTTTGGGGTGTTTGGCTAAGTAATTGGAGCTGATAATCTACTTGCAATTGAGTAATCAACAATAATAAGTTTTAGTGTTTTGGATAATCAATTTCATGTCAGCAGCAACAAAACAAATTAAATGGTAGAATATATTTCTTACCTCATTTAAAATTTAATCGAATGTGACAGGATCTACATTTTTCAGTTTTACTAATTTCGAAAACAGTTAGACCTTGCCAAACATATAGAAATTCTTATTATCCGATTATTACAACTTATAACAGGATAAACACATCCTAACGCTATTTACAAGACCAACATCCAAATACACGCTTAAAAGGTACATTTTTTGTTTATACACGAAAACCTAAATAAATAATAACAAGAAGATAACTAAAGAAAATGAAAAAGTGATCGGAATCTGGGTTTGGTTACCGGAATCTGGGTTTGGTCACCGGAGAAGATGAAGATGAAGGGTAAAGGGTGGTGGTGTTGGTTGTGTGGTGGTGGTGGTGGTAAATGTGAAATAAAAGATAAAAATAACTTTGCAAATTTAGTCCCTGAATCAATAGTGATATGCCACGTGGACCTTAAAGCAGTGAAATGACGATAATACCTTCGGAGACATGGCACTTAACGATGAAACTAACGGAAAAGGCCTCTCGGTGGCGATTTGCAAAAATTCGGAACGTTGGTGTCTTTTTTGCGCTACTTTTTGTCTCGATCCCATTTTTGCTATTTTGTGGAACGTGAATGACCATTTTTACAATTTACCCTAAAAATTAATTGGTCTGTAGACAACAAAATGTTTCCTTTTTAATTTTATATTTCACCATTCGTTTAAATAAGGCTACTCACAGTAAGGACCTCCAATCCCCCCCATTTTCCCTGCCATGTCAGCTTTCTCTCTCCAGCGACCTGCAGGCGATTAGGTGCCCCAGTAAGGGCGACCTACACTACAAAAAATATACCCCACAAATATTCTTTTTTAATTAAATAAAACACACACAAATCATATAATAGTCGGTCGTCCAAGCAACCCATTTCCAAAATAATCGTCCAACTGATCGATTGAAAAAAAGAGCCACAATAAGGCGATTGGTTTATGATTCGATCGACCATTCGATCGATCTACATTACTGTGAATAGCCTAAGAACACACAAAAACGAACGGGTTTGCACCTTTGAAATTCTTGTGACCGTACCAAATACTCTATTTTAGTGGCATATATAACATCATTCAGGGCTATAGAAATTATTTTGGCTCATGAAAAGAATATAAATATATAAGAAACTCGCATCAAATACTATTAGACTTTTTAAACCATAGTTTTGAGCCTCAAAATAGATAAACAGAATAAGGAAGTGTATACCTTTTGTATCACATTTGGTTTTTGTCGCCAAACACACGAACTCGCGGCAAGAGCTTCATGAAAGTTGATATCCAATCTATTTAATCTGGAAACGCCATATCTGTTCAATTCGATAGGGAAAATAAAAAAATTCTGAATTCCAAAAAATGTGGGAAAGACGGGAATTTGAAGAAAGAAAATGACTCTTCCAATACACCTCACCGGAAAATCCAATCAGAGGCTTCTCGTGAGCAAAAAAGGTTTATATTTCACTTCTACCAATAGAAGAGTTCCACCTAGTACAAGATTACT
>LBNU01014150.1:231840-246279 GCA_014162995.1 Artemisia annua | reverse complement strand
CCCAAGGCGAAAGTCGCCTCAGGTAGGTGAGAGGCGACTCCTACAAAATTGTGACACGTGTCCCACTCATGTACTTGTTTTTGACAAGTATCACAATTTTATAACAGTCACCACCCACCTACCCGGAGGCGACTTTCGGCCCGAGGCATTTTGAGAAGTGAAATTTTTTTAGGGCATATAGGGTAACCCCACTTGTACCTTTGGGACATTTGGAGAATTACCTCAAAAAAAATATTATATGAAAATGTCATTTCGGGTTTGTAGGGAAATTGTAACGGCTATAATTCTTCTTATAGTTTGAAACAAAAGGTGTGTTTCTATCTTGGTTATATCAGTGCATAAATTTCGAGAGATAATAGCAGAATTCGGAGGACAAGGAGTGAAGAAGATGATGTGTCATAAATATTATTGGTTAATATACCACATGTATAGTTTCACGAAGCAAAAGATTATTACATGATAAAGATGCAACATATCATAAGGCAAACTATCTAGTTTGAGTGTAGTTATACACTGGGATGCGCCATCAACGGTGGATCATTTGCATCCAGATATCTACAAGATTCAAAAAGCATCATGAAAAAATTGTGAAGTTATTTAAGCATAATGTTAAAGTAAATTGCAAAAATCTTCCTTTTGGTATGTCCAAATTGCAAACGCAATCCTTACCTTTATGAAAGTTCAAGCATCATCCATGCGGAAAACTATCGGTGCGGATATCGACCCTGCCGAAACGTGAAATGACTAAAATGTCCCGAAAGGAAATGATAAAGTTATGGTGAAGGAAAAGGCTTTAAGTCATTTCACTTTGAGGCATGGGTGAAATCCGCACCAAAAGTTTCCTGAGGGACGGCGCTTGCACTTTTGAAAAGGTAAGGATTGCGTCTGCAATTGGAACATACTACAAGGATAGTTTTTGCAATTTAATCAGAATGTTATAGTATAATTAAGTATGTGACAATGAAAATTAGGGGCCCTTTATAATTTGAAAGACTTGCCTTTTCCTGTTGTTGTTGAAAATTATTAAGGAAGCTGGTTGTTGAGGTGAGAGATAGTATAGTTGCCTCACTATGTATACACATATAGTGACCCTGCAATAGTTTGATAGTGATCACAAGTAAATCAAATTATAATCACAAGAATCAAAATGTATCAACTGCCCAAACTTATAAGGTAGGAAGTTGCTATGCTAGTTGTTATACATACATAGATTGCTTATTCACAATATAAATTATCAATCATCTAGATCTGGGTATATATATGGTTAGCTACTTGCTCTATCTTTACCTAAGATTAGTACAGACCAACACATAGATTTGTTATCTGAAAGGGATGGAAGTAATACTAGATTTTGTTAAATACACATATACCATGATGATGTTTCGATAGCATGTTAATGATGCATCATATGACGACATTGGAGCCGAAATAAAGATATGAGTGCAAGGCACATTTACTCGATGTTATATAAGACCCAAAAATATCAAGACTTATGTGAGACTGATTCATATTTAGAAGGTAATGCTGTGAAAGTAGATACGGGTGACTTATAGTTCAAATAATGGCTTACCCTCTAAAGCAGAAGAGTAAAAGTATCCAAAAGAAGGCAGTAATCCAATTACTTGATTCTTTATAGGCTAACCATACCTGTAAAGAAACCGTATAGAAGATTCATATTAGTTGTTTCAGAGAGAAAGAAATAGATTCCTAATATATCCAAACTTGTAGAATGCTCGATCTGTAGTACACTAAAGCCGTAAGAACGTAAAAATATATATACTTATACCCTGAGTTTAGAAGTTCAAAAAGATAAACTCCGTCTACTTGTAATTTAACATAATCCCAGAGGTGGTGTCCATCTTATATGCTAACGGTGACATAAAATTTACTTGGACTGGAATTTAAACTATGCTAACGGTGACACTGATAAGTAATACCATAGAGGTGGTGTCCGTCTTATATGTCAACACGTCCAAAATGTAACTATTACACCATCACACCGAAGTACAAGTTGTCTAAGAGCAGAAAAAGTTATCGTCTTCATTGCAGGGAGACGTACCGAGAAAATCACAACGTGGATATACATATCAGTTCCATTTGTTAAGATGCACCTATGAGCATTAAAAATTTATTAACGTCAGCTACTTATTCGATGAATGAGATATACTCTGTAAGAATAAAGATTGAAAAGACATAACATGGCCACTATATATACCCTGAGATCCACATAATGGGACTGCTGTTGGCTTTAGGGTTTTATATCAAATAGGTTACCCAACTTTGCGTTTTTGTGCACCTAAGTTACCCAACTTTTTTTTTTGTTCAAATGGGTTACTGGACTATACGGGTTTGACATTTAGGTTACTCAAAACCATAAATGTGTTCATTGAGATTACCCCGATGACTGGAAACCGGGAGATGGAGTTATTACTTTGTCCACGTCAGCTTTATGTTCAAATAAGTTACTCAACTTTGCGATTTTGTTCGTCTAAGTTACTGAAGTTTTTTTTTTTTTTTTTTATTTTTTTTAATTGGGTTACTAATATATATTTATTTACAAGAAAAATCTACAAGCGTTGTGTTAACAAAACGAGTTGGGCGCCGGTCCGCCGCGTTGCGGCTAGGCGTTGGTACAAAAATGTTCTTATCAAACGTTTTTATACACGTTATTATACACCTTTTTTATACGTTTTTATATAAGTTTTTTTATACGTTTTGTATATGTTGTTATAGAAATTTTTGTATACGTTTTTATATATGTTTTTAAATACGTTATTATATACTTTTTGTATACATGTTTTAAAAACATATATAATAATGTTTATAAAGACGTACATAAAAAGTATATAATAATGTGTATAAAAATGTATATAAAAGTGTGTATAAAACGTTTTTGTAGTAACGTATATAAAAACATATATAAAAAGTATATAAAAACGTATATATAATGAATGAATACGTTTACATTTTTAATTATCTATGTGATTTTTAATTTATGATGTGGCGTTGAGATGTTTGGTGAGTGAGGGTGTTTTTTATGTGACTGATAAGGGTAGCCTAAATTAACAAAGTTGCGTAGTTTAGTAATCAAATTGAACAAATAAAACTTTAGTAACTTAGGTGAACAAATTCGCAAAGTTCAGTAACTTATTTGTATAATTAAAAAATAAAAGTCAGCTGCCAGCGTGGCATGCCAACCGGTTATAACAAGTGCAAAATAGTTGGGTCACTATTTTGCCCGGTAAGGATAGTCCAGTAACCCATTTGCACAAAAAAATAGTTGGGTAACTTAGGTGCACAAAAACGCAAAGTTGGGTAACCTATTTGATATAAAACCCTTGGCTTTATATATAACTTAAACATGACCAATCTCAAATTAATATCACTCATTGTTCTATATTTTTCGAAAGGCAATATATAAAACTAACAAGTAGCTAAAAGAGGTTATATTTTACTTGCAAAAGAAAATGAATGAAACTTACGACGTGAAATATTTGATATATGATGGAGATAAATCAACATAAACACTGTAAGTCAAAGTTCCGAATGCCACACAGCCTAGTGCAGAGTATATTACTCTTGCTGCTACAACAGAATGTCTTCCCGTGTCCAAGTATCCAACCACGTCCCTATGCCCAATATTTTTTAAAAACAGTAATGTTAGTATATCTAACCACATGCTATCAATTATAAATGAAAAACGAAGAGATGTTTGTATATGAAAACATGGTGAACATATCTGTACGTACTCAACAACATCAACATAAAACATTCAATCCCAATATAATCGGTTTATATATCAAAATATACGCAAGTATCGCCCTCATTGCTAAAAATATGTGGTATATGTATTGGAGAGTTAAGTAAATCCACTATTGCTTATAAGTTTGTACCTTTTTTGACGTCTCGCTAACACAAAGTATAATGGATCTGTGGAAGATTCTTCGGGTGACAACTTGTAGAACTGCGTAAGGATGTATCCGATGCTAATAATGCTATATAAAAAACAAGACCATTTTCTTTGGTGAATTGGCCTAAGGCAAATTAAACTCCAAATTCTTAGATAATTGGGAAATTACTACAAATAAAACAAGCTTACCATCCTAGAAAATACATTGGAACCATTAAAACAAGTGCGATGATCCAACTTGATTCCTTGTAAGCATACCAGGCCTAATTATAGATTATTACCGATATGAAACCACACATATATTAATTTAGTTAGTTGATTCAAAAAGCAAACACAAAACATGTCACAACACATTATTAGCATATTACTGATAAATGAATCTAAACACATGATATGAACATTTAGGGGCGGACCCAAGACTATAAATCATCGGGTGCATAAATTTTTTTTACGAGTATAAGAAAAATAAAAATAAATTAAAATCTACGATTTCATTAAAGCTGGTAAATAAATTAAGACATATATTTCTAACTATACAAGACTGGTAAATAAATGAAACCACACATATATTAATTTAGTTAGTTGATTCAAAAAGCAAACACAAAACATGTCACAACACATTATTAGCATATTACTGATAAATGAATCTAAACACATGATATGAACATTTAGGGGCGGACCCAAGACTATAAATCATCGGGTGCATAAAATTTTTTTACGAGTATAAGAAAAATAAAAATAAATTAAAATCTACGATTTCATTAAAGCTGGTAAATAAATTAAGACATATATTTCTAACTATACAAGGCATGTATTTGTGTGACACAAAATTTTGAGCCCGGTTCATTTTCAAGAAATTGGGTTTTTTAACAAAAATTTACACTAGGCGATAAACATCCATCGGGTTCCCGTGAACCCCCTAGGTCAGCCCATGTGAACATTTGACTTCCTTTCCCCATGCGTGTTTTAGAAACAATAATTGAACGAATGTTACAGTATGAATGACAAAACAAACAATATCTTAGCTTACAAATTAAAATACGAAGTGATGTATTTTCATACCCCTAGAACAGCAACATAAATGGTAAAATCCGTTGTTATCTGCAAAAACCACCTGCAATGAATTTATCAATTATATTTACCGAAATGAAATTGTTTCAACGTTAAAACCATAATATTCCAACATAAACCTGAAAAAGTTGAGGCGTANCCTGGCGAAATTCCAGCTGCTTTATTAACAGCTTTGAATTACTTCAAAAAATATATATACAATGGTCTTAGCAATAATCAGCTCCTAAAACACATTTAAATAATTCAAAGATCTATTGATAATCCAGAGACATATTACCAGATAAATTTCTTGTATACCTTGCATGACTGTCGAAACAAGTCGAGTAGTCGCCAAAAACAATAGTAAGCAAACAAACTACCATCAACAAAGCAATGCGATCTCAATTGTCTTTACCACAAGCAACTCCCTACGGATTCTGCCGTCCGCCATTTTTTGCTGCGACCGTTATATGTACTCTGGGGGAGTACTTAAAGTAGCTACAAGTATTTCCCGTGAACTCTAAATGATGGGAATATATAAACAAATGTAGCAAGTGTGTAACAAACTAACCAGGCTAGTACTCTGTGTATTTTCAGTCAAGTTGACTTTCTCAGACCATATTTGGACCTTATTGGCCAAATATGTCCCATCTTTTAGTTAATTAATATTTTTCAAGAGTTGTTTTTGTTGACTTTGCATAATAAGATATCTAAGTTTGACCGATGTCTTTACATTTTGGACTCATAAGACCTCTTTTTCAATTATATTATAACTAAAGTATAAACTCCGTGTCCTGTTCATCATAGCATCATAGCCAACCATTTTTTTTTCGGGGCCCCTATACCCGAAAATGGTAACCCAACGCTGTTCGGATCTCACTCACATTCCAACCCTCTCTCTCTCTCACCTCTTGGGTCATCGGCGGTGCAGAGCTCCGATGGATCTAACAGTCTTGATCCGAGTTTTTTATTTCCACAGTGCCGATTGTGAGTATTGCTACAGAAACAGAGAAAACCATTTTTTAATGGCCTTCTTTGGAAGGGGTTTTGTGGTTATATTCTTGCCATGTGTTCTTCAGATTAAACACTACATATTAGGGGTTTCTTATCTACTTCCCATCATCGGATTTCTTCCTAGGGTTTCTTCCTGTTCACAAGGTTCACTTATGCCTAATTAAATTACAGAATCTATTCTTTGTATTTGTATTAATTGTTGGTTTTTTTTTCATTTATTGTGCTATTGTCTCTGTATTTATTGAGCAAGGGTTTGTCTGTGTATTTATTGAGGACAGTTGCATTTAGATCTTAGGGTTTTATCTTTTAATGAGCTCCACTTTGCATTTATGGATCTTTTACTGCATTTACTTTCGTGGAAGTTTAGGAGAAAACTTTTTTTTTTCGTTTTTTTTCTTCCCTGTTTTTTATCTGTTTTTTTTTCTTTGCATTGGCAATGGTGGGGATGGTGTGCATTCACAGTGGTGGAGGTGGCCAAAAATTGTATGCGAAAGTAGAAACTTTTTCCTTTTTCAGTCGCCGTGTCACATACCATGCATAAGACATGATTTGTTCATACCTGTTCACTTAAGCTTAATAGGACCAGTGTCTGTGCATTACCTTTTTCCTGTTCGTTGTTTTCAAATCAAGTTCTAACAAGTTTTTTTTTTGTTGAAAACTATGCCACAATATTACTTGATAATGTTCCTGTTACTTTTGATAATTGTTGTCAAAATAGTGTTATTTCGTATCTCTCTTTTGCTTTGCTCTTGGTCACATACGTGTTTGTCTTGCTGTTATAAACTATGCCAAGGAAACCCCGATATCTATCTCATAATACCAATAACTAGCCACTTGATAATAACAAACCGGCCAATCTCCATAGTCCATGGTTTCCTTTCACACATCCTTCAGAGATTCAGGGTCAACAGCATTTATGTGGCAATGTGTTTTCAGGTTAGTTTGCTATATTCGTTTTTGAGTATTCCTAAAGGTGGATGTTACGCAAACATTTTTAGTTCAGGTTTGTTTTGTGCAGAGCAAACTTCTGCCTCGGGTTCCACTTCCAGGCAGCCTAATGACCCGCCGCCTTTAAAAGTGCAGACCAGTGCTCCCTCCACTTTGTGCATTGATCATTATTTTGCACAGTCAAAAAATCCTACAAGGAAAAGGAAAAAAGAATGATGCACAGAGGCCTGCCAATCGCAGCAATGAATTTGTGGCGTGCCACAAAGGTTAGTCATTTCTGCATTTTCATAACCGTTTTGTTAGTTTTATATATGTATCGCAGATAGTCAATAACAATGTGTTGTTGCAGGTTATAACCACATCGATGTTGCGCCACATCCTCAACCAACTCACCAACATTCATCTGATTCTAACACTGAATTGCATGATAGTCAAGAAGCTGTCGCTCACCATGTTGTATCACAGGGTTTAAATCCATGTGAGTTATACCTTTGTCATAGTCAATTGTTTTCCTTTTCTTTTTTGCGAAAACGCTTGCTGATTCTTTACTTTATTTTGTTTGTATTTATGCAGCAACCGGTTGTCCTTCTTCTACTTCTAATGTTTCCCTTCATGACGAAGTTTTTAAAAATAAGCGCCCGAAGATAACTCAACATACTAGGTTCCAATCAAGTCAGCGGGCAGATGCAAGTATTCCCCAAAACGAGACTCATGCCAACAACAATGAAGTCACCGACTGTCGTAGAGGTTAATGCTTTGCAATTTTCACGATCAGTTTCTCAGTTTTAAATATGTGCCACCACAAGTCACACAAACATTTTGAATTCAGGTTTGTTTTGTGCAGAGCAAACTTCTGCCTCGGGTTCCACTTCCAGACAGCCTAATGACCCGCCGCCTTTAAAAGTGCCGACCAATTCTCCCTCCAATTTGTGCATTGATGATTATTTTGCACAGTCAAATAATCCTACAAGGAAAAGGAAAAAGAATGATGCACAGAGGCCTGTCACTTGCAGTAATGAATTTGTGGCGTGCCACAAAGGTTAGTCATTTCTGCATTTTCATAACCGTTTTGTCAGTTTTATATATGTACCGCAGATGGTCAATAACAATGTGTTGTTGCAGGTTATAACCACATCAGTGTTGCGCCACATCCTCAACCAACTCACCAACATTCATCTGATTCTAACACTGAATTGCATCATAGTCACGAGGTTGTCGCTCACCATGTTGTATCACAGGGTTTAAATCCATGTGAGTTATACCTTTGCCATAGTCAATTGTTTTCCTTTTCTTTTTTGCGAAAACGCTTGCTGATTCTTTACTTTATTTTGTCTGTATTTATGCAGCAACCGGTTGTCCTTCTTCTACTTCTAATGTTTCCCTTCAGGACGAGGTTTTTAAAAATAAGCGCCCGAAGATAACTCAGCATACTAGGTTCCAATCAAGTCAGCGGGCAGATGCAGGTATTCCCCAAAACGAGACTCATACCAACAACAATGAAGTCACCGACTGTCGTAGAGGTAAATGTTTTGCAATTTTCACGATCAGTTTCTCAGTTTTGATTATGTGCCACCACAAGTCAATAGTAGATGTCTATCCACAGGTGACCAGTGCACAAATGTTGCACCAGATCCTCAGGCACCTCAACACCATGCAACTACTTCTAACACTGAGGCACATGAGAGTCACCAAGATGCCAATAATCATTTCGCAGCAGAGAATTTACATTCACGTGAGCATTTTTCTGTGTTGTACTGAGTGTTTGCCATTTTCTTTAGCATGACTTCTCTGTTAATTTATCTTTTGCATCTGTTTTTTTGTGCACCAGCCAGTTGTTCGACTTCAGATTTTGGCAAAAGAGTTTCTCAAAATAAGCGCCCAAAAAGAAAACAACCTGCCAGCTGCACCTCAACTTCGCGGCCCACTGGAGGTGCAACGCACAATGTACGCCAACGTCTGCGTACACAAAATTTAGCCGGTTCATTCATGTCTTGCTCAACACCAGTCACAGAAGGGCCAAGTGTTTCACCTCTTCCAGGTACCTATTTAATATTCGCTGACACTTTCTACGTTTCATATAACCATGTTCTTTTATAAATTTTTTTGGATTTCCAAAGAGAACTAAAAAACATAAATTGTGTGCAGGCTCATCTCCTTCGTATGAGGATTTAGGAGATTGTGATCAGAGATGCCGTTACTGTGGTGCAGCTTTTTGGTACGAGGAGCGTGTTAAAAGAAGTTCTACAACCACAAGGGCCGAATATCATCTGTGCTGCAAAGATGGGAAGTTTGTTATGGACATGGAAACCGATCCTCCAGAATATATTAAGCAGCTACTTTCAGACCGGAATTTCATGGACAATATCAGAGCTTATAATCAGATGTTTGCGATGACTTCGTTTGGCGCAACCATTGATAAATCAGTAAACGATGGTCGTGGCCCTTATGTCTTTAAAGTATCAGGTCAGATTCATCATTGGATAGGTTCGCTGTGCCCTTTGAATGATAACGATACGCCTAAATTTTTGCAGCTTTATATTTATGACACTAGAAACGAGGTTCAAAATAGGCTAAGCCACTTTGACCCATCTGAACAGAGCGCTTTGGATCCTCAAATTGTTCAGGGTTTGATTCACTTCTTCGATACTCACAATGAACTGGTCCAGATGTTGAGGGCTGCAAGAGATTTATCCGACCAACCAGATGTACCAGAGTTCAAGTTAAAACTTTACAACGCAGAAGGGGCACGTGGGTATGAGCTGCCAACATCTAACACTCTTGCAGCGATAGTTTTTGACAGTGGTCCTATGAGTGAGTCTGATTTTGATGTCATTATTCAGTACAAGGGTGGTGAGCCGCAAAGAATTAACAAACTCCATAAATCTTATATGTCAATGCAATTTCCGCTCATCTTCATCTATGGTCAGCCTGGATTTCACACAGGGCTAATGTCGCGTCCTACAGCTCCAAATAAACAACCAAGGCGTGTCTCACTGAACGCGTTTTACACATATCAGCTCCATCCAAGGCCTCATACATATGATCTCCTTTTCCGGACAGGTCGGCTTTTCCAGCAGTACGTTGTTGGCGTGTATTGTTGTATTGAGCAAAGTAGGATGGACTTTTACAGAAAACATCAAAGTGACATTAGAGGCGATTACTTATCGGGTCTATATGATGCTGTGTCAAGAGGCGATTGTGATGGTTCTGATGCTGGGTCGAGGATAATTCTTCCTTCATCTTTCACAGGTGGCCCGCGCTACATGTATAGCCACTACCTAGATGCACTAGCGATCTGTAGAAAACTTGGCAATCCACAGTTTTTCGTAACGTTCACGTGCAACGTCAACTGGCCAGAGATTCAGAGATATATGGCGGCATATCCGCAGTTGACAACTTCAGATAGGGCAGATATTGTGTGTCGTGTTTTTGAGCAAAAGATCAAGGCATTTATCAAGTTCCTCAAAAATAGACGACCATTCGGTCATGTGACAGGAGGTGCGTTATATATTTTGTCTCTCATTCATATTACATCACCTGCTTTTATCTTGCATGATCTAATGTTCTCTTTTTAATACTTTTTGTTTCTTTTGGCAGTTTTGTATACAGTGGAGTTCCAAAAGCGTGGCCTTCCACATTGTCATACATTGGTTTGGATTAGCTCCACTGACAGAATACAAGATGCGTCGGATGTGGATCGATATATCTCTGCAGAGCTACCAGACCCAATCCTTGATCCCCAGGGGTATAAGATAGTTTCGGAGATGATGATTCATGGACCGTGTGGCTCAGTTAACTTGAGTGCACCATGTATGGAAGGCACACACTGCACTAAGAACTTCCCAAAAAAATACAATAGCCAAACCTTCTTTGACACTTATGGTCAGGTTCATTATCGAAGAAGACAAACACCAATATCAACAACTAAGAGACAGATGAAGTTAGACAACACGTATGTTGTGCCATATAATCGGAGTTTGTGCCTTGCGTTTCAGGCTCACATAAATGTTGAATACTGTGGTTGGAGTATGCTTATAAAGTATCTGTTTAAATATATATCAAAGGGTACAGATCGGATATTTGCAAAAGTTACTCGATCTATTGGTCACGCATCCACTTCTTCAAGCAATCAACGGTCGGCCATAGACGAGATCCAGAATTTTCAAGACGGTCGTTTCATATGTCCTCATGAAGCAATGTGGAGGATCTTAAATTTTAAGATACATGAAAGAGAACCTGCGGTCCAAATACTGTCTGTGCATCTAGAGAATATGCAACACATCGTCTTTCGAGACAATGATAACCTAGAGTCAGTTATCAATCGCCGTGACCGCAAAGTGACAACATTGACAGAGTGGTTTGCCTACAATGCCGATAACAAAGACGGCCGCCATTTAACTTACTTAGAGTTTCCTTCTGAGTTTGTTTGGTATCAAGATAAAAAAATTTGGGAGCCTAGAAGAACTACACAATCCTCTGTTGGCCGATTAGCATACATACACCCAAGCTTGGGTGAGCTCTTCTATTTTAGAATGCTACTTTGTCACCAAAAAGGTTGCAGAGAATTTACAGAAGTCAAAAAGGTTAACCAAGTATTGTATCCCACATATCGAGCTGCGTGTGAGGCATTAGGCCTCCTTGGCAACGATAAAGAATGGGACATAGCCCTTGAAGAAGCCTGCTTCTCCGCCTCATTGTTAGAGCTCCGAACAGTCTTTGTTCATATTCTAACTTATTGTGAAGTCGTCAACCCTCTTCAACTATGGAACAAATACTGGAAAGAGATGGGCCATGACATGCCAAGGATTGTGTCACAAACTGTTGGCATCAGAAATTATTTTCTGAATGATACCGAACTCAAAGGTTATATACTATTTGAGCTTGAAGTCCTTTTTAGTGGTTTAGGCAAATCCTTGAAAGATTTTGATTTGCCCACACCTCCAAAAGAGCTAATGGATCAGTTAGAGAACAGGCTTTTGATGGAAGAAAAGAACTACAACCGTGAAGAGCTTAGGCAACAAAAGGAAGATAACTTGCCAAAGCTGAATAATGACCAACGACGAATATGTGATCTGATTATCGATGCTTTTGTGGCAAATAAGCAGGAATTGGTATTTGTGTATGGTCATGGCGGCACAGGTAAGACCTTTCTTTGGAAAACCATCATCAGTGCTCTACGTTCAGAAGGCAAGATAGTGTTGGCGGTTGCTTCTTCAGGCATTGAATCATTGCTTCTGCCAGCAGGCAGAACAGCTCATTCAAGATTCAAATTGCCCTTAGAGTTGACAGAAGAGACTTTGTGTAAAGTTAAAAAAAACACTCATTTAGGAAAATTATTGGTGGACACAGATCTTATCATCTGGGATGAAGCCCCTATGAATGACCGGCGGTGTTTTGAAGCATTGGACAGAACTTTGAAAGATTTGTTAGATGCACCAGAAGTATTCTTCGGAGGTAATTCAGTAATTTTAGGAGGAGATTTTCGACAAACTCTTCCCGTTAAGAAAGGTGCACCAAAAATGGAACTCATATCATCATCTATTGCAAATTCGTACCTTTGGCCACATTTTCGCCTTCTGACACTTAAACAGAACATAAGGTTATTGAGGCCAGGTTTGAGTCAAGAAGAAAAGAGCGCCGCAGATTCATTCGCATCATGGCTCCTTGATGTTGGAAATGGTGTCATTGGATACGCTTTTGTAGAAGATGAAGAAGATGCATCATGGGTTGATATTGCACAAGCGTATTTCATTCAGGATGATGACCAAGGTTTATCAAATCTTATAGAGTTCATTTATGATCAGCCGACACTGCATACACCATCAGCAACAACTCTTCAACAAAAAGCGATTGTCTGTCCTAAAAATGAAACAGCGGATGTCATTAATTCAAAAGTTCTTTCAATGGTTAACGGTGACATAACGACATATGCAAGTTATGATGGTGCAATACCCACTGGAAACACTGGAGCTGAAACGGAAATGTTGTACCCAGCTGAGCATCTAAACACATTTAAGCTTTATGGATTTCCTCCACATCACCTTGAACTAAAAGTAGGGGCACCCATTATGCTCCTGAGAAATGTGAACGTTGCAGGTGGCTTATGCAATGGTACACGAATGATAGTCACACATTTGATGACAAAGCTTATCGAAGCACAGATTATTACTGGCAATAAAGTTGGCGAGAAGGTTTTTATACACCGGATCACATTGGTTCATAAAGATCCTAATCTTCCTTTCGTGTTCAAGAGAACTCAATTTCCGATAAAACTTTGTTACGCCATGACAATCAACAAGAGCCAGGGTCAATCCTTAAACAAAATTGGTGTGTATCTGCCAGAACCAATCTTTAGCCATGGGCAATTGTATGTGGCTCTGTCTAGAGCCACCTCGCCTCACGGTCTAAAGGTTCTTATGAAACAGCAAGAAAACAAAGCACCGAATGTGACCAAGAACATAGTTTACAGAGATTTCCTCCAAAAAATACACAACACCCCACCTTCAATTTGACTGCTAGCTTTATTTGTACATATTATATTTTTCTACTTTTTGAAGCTGCATTTTCTATGTGCATATTTTATTACTTTCATTATATTTTGCTTTCAAAAAATTTCCTTGCCACTCTTTGCATACAGGTAGTCGGACTATTTCCTTGCCACTTTTTATATTTTACTTTTAGGTTTCAATATGTACCTCACTTTATTTTCTCTTTTCTTTGCCTTCTTTACAGTCAAATGGAAACCACTGCTTCTACTCAGCAACAAACCACCACAGATGACAAAACACTTGCTGTCACTGCTACGTCCACTCAGCTTGCAGAGACCGCATCTAATGAGCAACCACTTCAAACTGCTGTTCCAATGCAAGAAGTGACAATTGCTGAGCTCCGGCTAAAATCATTTGACAAAGTGCTTGAAGCTCGCGTTTACAGGAAATGGACCGCAGTGACTTACCAAAAAAATGGGAAAAAAACCGAAACTGCATTCTGCTGCATCTTGATAGATAGAGAGGTGCGTCGTAACTAATTTATTATAAACAACCCATCATTACTCTGAGCCTTTGTCTAACATCCTATGAACAAAAACAGGGCAACGCAATCCAAGGAAATATGAGTATCAGAGATATTGATCATTTCAATCCAAAGCTCAATGTTGGATCGGTGTATAGAATCTCTGAATTCATGTGTGAACCTACCAACCCTTATCAACAAACCATTAACAACAAGTTGAGTCTCAGATTTGGGCGAGTCACAAAGTTTGACCTTACAACAACAACAACTATTCCACATCACTACTTTGACTTTGTTGCATACAATCAGCTGCAATCAAGGGTTCCTAGAGAAGATGCCGCTGGGAAAATCCATTACCCAATCCTCACAGGTCGTCTTTTAACTCCAACTTTTTATGCCATCACACGCTGTTACTGTTCTAATATTTATTTAAATCCAGATTACATAGGATGTCTCGGCTCAATTGGTGAACTAATAGAAAAGGGTAGTGCCAATGAAGACCAAAC
>LBNU01014150.1:206159-230111 GCA_014162995.1 Artemisia annua | reverse complement strand
AGACCTGGTGGTGGTGGTGACGTCATGCCTTCTGATGGTGATCAGGTTTTTATTCATTTCATTTTTTTTTTTTTTTTTTACTATTATTATTATTATTATTATTATTATTATTATTATTATTATTATTATTTTTTATATAAATTTTTTATTATATAGTAGCTTAACTTACCTCTTGATTGATATAATTGTAGCACCAGTCAGACATCGCAAGTTAGAATCGGATTTATAATTTAGGGGGTGTTTGTTTAAGCTTATTTGTTTGGCTTATGAGCTTATGTGAATTCGGCTTATGTTTTATAAGTCCAGTTTTTCCGGATTGTTTTGCAACGTATGGGCTTATATAAGCTTATTATTATGATATAACAAGCTATAAGCCCGTAAGTTTCAATATAAGACGGGGAATTGGGCTTATAAAACATAAGCTGAAAGCATATAAGTTCATAAGCCAAAAAAATAAGCTTAAACAAACACCCACTTAGGTTATTCAGTTATTGATTTAATTGTAGCACCGTTTACACGTCTTAAGTTAGAATCGGTTTGATACTTTAGCTTTGAAGTGGATTGATGTGTTGGAGTAGATTATATTATTGTTTGAAGTTGGGGTAAGGGTTGTGATGATAATCTACTTGAATCGTGTTTGTTCACTTTCCAAATATAGTATTTTGATACTTGTGTATCGCGAAATCTCTATTGGGATAATATAAGTGAAGCAGTTAAACAAAGAGAATTGTTACCTTTCGTAAAAATGAGAGCAAATAATCTTTTAAACAGATAAAAGTTGACAGTTATTGTCGGTTAAAAGCTGCCCCTTGACCCCTGCGTCTTGAGTGGTCGATTACATATTAGCTCAAATGATGCCGCACCTTCTAACTTGTATCCGAGCTTAATATGAAATCCCATTGGTCTCTAGTAAATCATAATCACCTAAAATACTTGATGCACTAAAATCACTAACAATTATTGCGCCTGCAAAACACAAGTAATCAGAAAATAGTGTTTGTGAACCTTTTGGGCAAAAATAATTATCTGCGTTTTCTCACAGAGAGAATGCAGCTTTGAACAGAAGTAAGTTGAGACATGTGATTTCAAAACGCAGTTTTGCTAGAGCATGATTTGTTATGAAGATGCAAATTGTAATACCCCTAATTTGTATCACCAGGGTCACATCTTTAGTTTGGTGATAATGAAAAACTAGCTGTTTTTAGTGATATGATAATATCGATACGGATATACTTAGGATTTTGATTTTGTAATGTTTGTTAAGTAAGTGTATCAGTTCAGTTAACAGTGCAGAAGTTGTGTTTTATTGTTTAGAATATTAGGTAGTGGTAATTGAAATGACATTTTATGATATAGATTATTTCTGAATTCAAGTATGTAAGGCAAGAAATGAAAACGCAAGGATGCATTCTATTATGTTATGGTTGATGGAGTTTGTTGTGCAGGTGATTTATCATTTGACCATCCGTACTCTAGATGGGGTGGTTGTTCAGTCCACTCGCTCAGAATTTGGTGGTACGTTCAATTTTTATGTTCTGTTTTTCGTATAATATATGTCTGATTTATCTAATGGCTCTGTGAATCTGTTTGAGATTATTGTAATAATACCTGGATGCAAATACTAAGTTAAAGGTCGCTCAAAGAAAATTTTCTTTTGATCTTCTTAATCTTATTAGCAGTCCTAGCTCATTGAATAGTTTAAATGTTTATGATATAAGCTGTCTTTAAGTTAAGTTCTGATGTTCCTTGAAGATTTCGTAAGCCAAAAACCACACCGTTATTTTCCCTATCCAACTTGGTCCTTCTGTTACATTTTTTTTGTTCTTTGGTCGGTCAAAACTGAAAAAGTTTGAAAATCTCAGTCCTGCTACCTTTGTGTTTAATCTTTATGCGGTTGCGATTTCAGTCAACCAGAAGAATCTTATCAAAAAGGCTTCATGAAATCTGGTTGGATGTCAAGTAGTATAGTCACTAATTTGTGGTGGGCTGTTTAGAATGTTATATTTAAAAAAACTATACTTCAGCAATGTTGTTTTACTTGAAGTGGCTATGCTCATGTTGGTGGGTCATTCCATCATTTCTTCCCTGTTATAGGCAAAGGAACCCCAATAAGGCAGGTCATGGGTAAGAGCAAGATGATATTAGGGCTGATAGAAGGACTTCCAACAATGTTGAAGGGTGAAGTTGCAGTGGTAAGTTTTTTTGAAGTGTAATGTATATATGAAGTGATACTAACGTTTTTGTAAGATATGCTTAATTTACCAACTGTGCTGGAACCTGATCTGATTGCTACTTACTTTTTAATGGTCATAGCTTATTAAGCACTTGAAGCTCTAATTGTGATTCTAAGTTTCTGTAGATCTTTAACACATGTTGTGGTGCTCTATGTTTCAGTTAAAAATGAAACCTGAATTGCATTACGGAGAGGATGACTGTCCAGTCTCTGTTCCAGATAGCTTTCCAAAGGATGCTGAACTAAATTTTGAGATTGAGTTGATAGAGTTCGCTAAAATCAAGGCAAGAGATACAAATTGTTGATAATACAATAAACTGGCTTACGTTAACTTAACACTCCATGCTGCTTATACTTGATATCATAACTCTTTTTAATTTCTTTTTATCAATATTCTTCAGGTCATAACTGACGATTTCGGAGTCATGAAGAAGGTATGCATTACCATGGAAAGAAAATATTATCTTCTGACTAATGTGTACTTTAATGCTATTTTGTTAGTGATTTTGTGGCCTGTTAAATTGGGATCCAACAGTTGAACTTGCTATTCTGCTGTGATGGGTGCTGAAAAATCATTTTGATATAGTGGAAAAGAGGTTTGAGTTTAAGAAGTATGATAACATAAAATCGTTAAAACGTTTAAAAGAAGTGATAGAAGCTTATCTCCACATGACAGCAGAGTGTGAAAGGAAAATCAGGTGGAATTGTTATAAGTAGCTATAAAGAATTCCCTTTGTGTACAAATAGTTAGATGTAATACTCAATCTCTTATTCTCACATCACAAATGGTCTGAGTTTAGGATTTCATCAATATTGTATTTCATTGTTAGAGTGTTGCTTATACAGTATTTCTCCATTCACTGAACAGGTTATAAAGGAGGCACAGAGTTGGGAAAACCCTAGAGATCTCTATGAAGTAAAAGCCAGGTTCGTATGCAGTGATTTTCTCTGTCGTTTAAAGAAAATCTGTTTATCTAAGAAATAACAGCAAAATTTTTACACTTGTGGGTTGTGGCTGACTTTAGGATTTCTGCCAAGTCGGGGGATGGACAATCACTTAAATTACATACGACTGGCGAACAAATTGTGTTTACTTTTGGAAAATCCGAGGTACGTTCAAAATTTATATAAGGTCTCCATCTTTTAATCTGCTTTGTTTGTCCAATAAGTCCCCTAATCCCCTCTTCCATTTCTTGTTTCTAAGATTATTTAACCGCTCATGCAAAAACTAAATGAAAATAAGGTTCATTTATGCTTATCAGAGTGTTAATTGTATATTTATATCAGGTACCTAAAGGTCTTGAAATGGGTATAGGAACAATGTCGCGTGGAGAAAAAGCAGTGATATATGTTACCAGTCAGTACTTAAGCCAAAGCCCTCTGATACCTTCTGCAGGAGGTGTTGAAGAAGTTCACTTTGAAGTGGAACTTATTCATTTCATACAGGTGCGCAAAAATGTTTTCATCTTTATCTTGACTGCAATTTCTGGTGCAAAATTTTAAAATAAAGATGTTTGCTTTGCTATTGTACAGGTAAGGGATGTGCTAGGAGATGGTCGTCTAATAAAACGTCGTGTAAAAGATGGAAAAGGTTTTGTTTATGTCCTTAAATTAACCTTTTGGAACATATTTCACATTTCTTCTCACTAAAGTTTCTGGGCGATTTTGGGTTAACCATTTAAATTCTGACCACTCTTAAGTATTCAATGGGTAAAACTTGGGTCAAGTTCAATATCTACCATTCGCCATACATTCATTTGTTGATTTTCCAATGTATACGTTTGTATTCTCTTCTTTCATCCTTTTCATATTACGGTAATATGATATTTTTGCTCATTGTATTTTGAACATATCAGGTGAATTTCCCATGGATTGCCCTCTTCAAGACAGCCGACTACGTGTGCATTACAAGGGAATGCTTATTAATGAAGAAAAGACAGTTTTCTATGATACAAGAGTTGATAATAATGGTCAGCCTTTGGAGTTTTCCTCAGGGGAAGGGGCTGTAAGTTAATCTCAACTTTGAGTGAAAATTTCATTTATATGAATTGATACATCAACTGTTACTCATTGCCCTCGAAAGTTGGAAGATGATTTATGAAGCTCAAGCTTTTGTTTATTCTTGGAAGATGGTAAATTCAAGAGATTTTATCATTATTATTTTTTTGGTGGTAGGTACCTGAAGGCTTTGAGATGTGTGTACGGCTGATGTTACCCGAAGAGATATCACTCGTTACCTGCCCACCTGATTATGCATATGACAAGTTTACGAGGTCTATTTTCAGTTAACTATGTATATGTGATGTGCACAGCTTTAAATGTAAAAACGATGTTGCTATTGCTCATGAGTTAACTTTGATGTTTTCTTTTCTTCTTTATCACGTGACTAGGCCTGCTAATGTTCCTGAAGGTGCTTATGTTCAATGGGAGATTGAGCTCCTTGGTTTTGAAATGGAAAAGGTTAATTAATATATTATATTACATGCATTTATTAGAAGTGAGGATATTCTAACTTTTGCTTATTATCTAATTTATCGTGTCTGCTACAGGATTGGACTGGAATGAATTTTAGAGCTATAATGGACGATGTTGAGAAGACCAAAGGCACGGTATATATTTTATGATTTTTGGATCAGATATTGTTTACCTTACAGTTGACTCATTGAGTCAGGAAGGAATATGATATATTTTCTTGAAGGGTGAATAGTATAAGAGTTCCATAAACTATTAGTAGAGACTTTACTAGAAATTCATATACCATTTGCGTCCTTTTCCAGTTTCATAATCTATAAAAACAACATGCCAGCTGTGTATTACTGTATGAGGTTGATTTTATATAGAAATTAGTTAGCAACATAAGATATGCTTATTAGAGTATTAGGTTAAATTAATATACATGTAATAATTTACATCTTATTGTTTTCTACACAGGGTAATAGGCTATTCAAAGAAGGAAAGTATGCACTTGCCAAAGCAAAGTACGATAAGGTATACACACTGGACCGTTGTTACATTTTCAGTTATGTCTGATCATTTGTGTTTCCGTTTATGAGTGCTGAATGGTTTCTTCTGTATTATTGTTTAGTTCTTGGTTGTAATCTAAAATGTGTGCATTTTTCTGCAGATTTTACGTGAATTCAATCATGTTAATCCTCAAGATGATGAGGAGGGAAAAGAGTTCGCAAGTACAAGAGTATGACTCATTATATCTTACGAGATTCTGTGACTAATTTCTCTATCTGATATATATTTAGTCATTTACAGAGACACCTTATGTCTCAAGGCTATTAAGTGAGCACACATTTCTAAGTTTTAATGTTCTGTTAATTTCACTTTCTTGGTGCAATAGAGTCTGTTGAATCTGAACGTGGCTGCCTGCTACCTGAAGATGGGCGATTGCCGGAAGTCAATTGAGACTTGTAATAAAGTAAGTTTTTAATCTTATTATTATTATTATTTTTCTAATTGTGTTAGATTTAAATGATGGGGTAAATTACAAGCAACATTCGTGACAGGAACCATTATTTTAGTATTTATTTTAATCTTTACAACAGGCTTTTAAAACAGCTATTTTACTACTTATCACAATGTATTGGTTTTGATGGTAACTGACATTGGACAGTAGCTAAATGAAACTCACAATTGCTCCTTCTTTTTGCAGGTATTAGATGCAAACCCTGTTCATGTCAAAGCACTGTATCGACGGGGAATGGCTTACATGGAGACTGGCGATTATGACGAAGCCAGAGCAGATTTCAACAAGGTAAATACTTAAAATATTATTTATTTGGTGTAAAGATGTAATCAATTTATGGTCGAAACTTTATTTGATCATTCTACTTGACCCTTTAAAACTAGATGATGACCATAGACAAGTCATCCGAAGCCAATGCAAAAGCAGCTCTTCTTAAGTTGAAGCAGACCGAGCAGGTTAGTTAAATAAACAACCCTCCTCTCTCCCAAGAAAAACATAAACCTTTTTCTTAAACAATATTATCCATGCATAATAACAGGAAGTAGAGAAGAAAGCACGTAAGCAATTTAAGGGACTATTTGACAAGAAGCCTGGAGAAATATCAGAAGTAGGACTAGATGATAAAATAAGTGAGATTAATAACGATGCACAGGAACCCTTAGTTTCTAGTCAGGAAGAAAAGGATATTGATGAAGATGCACCACCAGGTCCACCCCCTGCTCGTATGGGTTCTTTTTCGCGGTTGTTGACTGGTGGTATGAATCTATTCAAGTCTCTAGGGGTAAACAGGTGTTCCATATTGTGAATGAAACATCTGTAAAACCCAAAATGGGTGTAGATTGATAGCAACTTATACTTTACAGGACCTGACCGGTTTGTCACTAAAGGAGGCGTAGTAATATTTCTTTTGTATGGAGTTAGAATGGCTAAAACAGTAAAACGCAGTTGACATTTTATATAATTTCTTCTGTAAAACTTTTGTTGCTATTTGGGCATAATAAGATTGAGCTCGAGCGAAGATGGTATAGTTGTATATTATGCGCTAAGATCTGTAAACTTCTTCGCTTTCTGAGAGGGAGGTTTGGACTTTGGACCAACATTTCCAAACTTAGTGGTTTAATTTTTTTCTAGATTGGAACCAAATAGCTTCATAAAAACATCAGCCTAATTGTATAGTTTGATTTCATTATCTGACCATTTAAACTTAACACTGAAATTCATGAATGGAAACCATATAAGTTCTCAAACATTACAATAATTAGACAGGATCCGTACGAGATTTAGAAATTACCCTATACTTGACCACAAAAAACCCGATAATATGTCCAATCACCACGAAAACAAAAATACCAACGTTGTACGACATCACACACAACATAAGAAGATAAACAAGAGCCATCCGGAGTCCATAGAACGAAGCATGAATCAATCCGCCAACAATTGGACTACTTCCCGGCTTAACAACCGGAAAAATTGAGAGGAACTCAACAAAAACAGCAAGAAAAAGTACAAAGGCTAAAGCCGATATGTACATCTTTAATTCCCCATTTGGCCAACCATTAAATAGCATCACCACCTCTTTGCTCCAGAAGAATGTCATATGCATGACCATGGTATCCATGGTGCCATTGTTCATAGACATGGACATTGGCGCGTCATCTTTGTCATGAGACATCTCCGTTACGAGGAGACGATGACAAAAAAGTTGGCTAGAAGTTTTCTAGATGTTGTTCTAAGAATTCAGGTTGTGTTTATATAGGGGAGGACCCAATGAGGTAGAATTCGTATTCATAACTTTCCCCTCGCATTTGGAGAGAAAAGAAAAGAAAACGAAAAAAACAAAAGTAGGAAATGAAAGCAACTTTTTTGCTCCACATAATGAAAACGTTGTGTATCTAAAAAGCAAATGGAATCCCTATTGGGTGAATGTCATTAAACTTCGGATATTATTTGATGATCATCATTTGTATTATTATTAGGTATACTTCTTTAAAACATGATCATTAAAGATCATTTGGAAGAAGTATGTACACATTGACTTACTAAATATGTAACTTTGATCCACAACTTTCACTCATAAGGATTTATCATATGATTATGATCTCAAAAATATTATTGCTATATCCTCCTACATCTTTTGCCTACTTATTTTCTACTCATATATTTATATGTATACTCCACTCATTATCTCTCCTCATTTAAATCGTCAGTTGTTTCACTTGTCAATATCCTTTACTTATGAAGATTAGTAGGAATATATATCATTTCTCATACAAGTATGTTTGGCAAAATGAGAGCTAACTTGAAACTTATCTTTTAAAAGCTACATGAATATCAGTTCATTTTAAGAGGTAATGAGATATTGTTTTTTCAAAATTCTCCTATAAATTTTGTTAGCAAATAAAATTAAAAATAAATAAATAAATAAATAAACAAAAATAAATAAAAAAAAATAAAAAATTCAAGTAGCTTTTCTTTTCATGGAAATTACAAATTTTAGTGTATCAATCTTTTTTTTTTTTTTTTTTTTTTTTTTTTTTTTTTTTTTTACTTTAACGATCCTCTTGCCGAATCCTAAAACCTACTTTATTCAGTTGCTTGGTAATATCAGTTGCTCTTTTTTGAATTCACTTCCAATTTACAGGTCGAATTTGCACTTACGGGAACTAAAGGTTGTTACAAAGCAAAAGTGATGACGTAAATATACCCTTTCTATCTTAGAAAACCTAACGAAAGCAGCTATTTATTAAAGGTTTTCGTGTATGTTACGTAAAACTCAATATTTGTTGTTTTTATTATAAGAAAAGTAAAGTTTTGGTTTCGTGAAATTGTACGTATAATGCTATGTCGATCGGTATTAACAAAATTACAATGATAATAGACTTTTACGTCTTCTATTTTCTATATCTAAATTCATTAATTTGTAAACAATCTATATATCCCTTAGGCATCTGAATAGAAGAGAGCCCGAGCTGCATTCACGACGGAACACTCACTTCTCTTACTTTTCAGATACAACAAACATGAGCTATGAACTGCTGAGAATTATTTAACACCTGCTAACTATAGCGCTTTTTAAAAAACAAACAAAGAACATATAGTTACGGATGGTCCAATGGAAAGCGGTCAAGTATGTTTCTCGAGAGAGGACATAAAAGAAAACTAATTAAGGAGAGTGTCTCTGATCAGCCGAAGGAAAAGCTATGGCATGAGAGTAAAAGTGGCTGCATACTGCATAGGATAATGTATGCGCGTATACACTTATTAAGGTGAAGTTAAGGGTATAGTAATGTAGTGGTAGCTTGATATCCACCTAGAATGATCATATGCTTACTTTATTGTTGATCGCATTATATAAAGTACAAATGCAACACATAAATTCTAATGGACCTTAAATCCACAAGCGAACTTTAACATAACATCATGTAATACTTTTGTCACTTCTAAATTCCTCTCCATTTTAACATATACTCCGTATATAGATGCATATCAAATTAATAAAACACACTTGTTAGATAATACCAGAAAAATATTAGATCTACATATTCGAACTCTCAAGAGTCAAGACTTCCAAATTTTGCTACAACTTCATCTTGCCCAAGTTCGCTCAAATTTCGTTCACTACATGGAAAAATTAATCGTGTGTGTATTTTACAGTGTTTTGCATAAATTTTATCTATGCAGTAACACTTTTATGCACTTTTCACTCGTTATATCCATATACTGATATACCTATTAGAGCAAGATATTAGTTTGGGCCTTTGTCATGTTTCGCGTCCATTGGACTTCTTTGCTAGATATGTTTATTTCTTGTACATGTTACATGTTCTCAAGCTTTGAGACTTGTTGCTTTTTAGTTTGTATATTGGGAGTTTTTTTTAAGTGCACATTTATGCTTTCCTAAAAAAATTTAAAAAAAAACAAAAAAAAAAAAAAAAAACAAAAACAAAAAAATCTATTATAGCAAGATACTATCATGTAACCATGTGTATGTTTTTATATGTGTGAAAGAGAATGTTTGTTTGACAAATCTGTGTCTCCTCTCCTGTGATTATGGTGAATGTGAATACACAGTATTACTACTGTATCAATTAGATCTTTTTAGAATCAATTATGGTCAGCTAATTTGTTGTTAAACTCATAAAAGGCCAAATAACTCGTTCTTTTCTTTTAATTAAAAGGTAGCTTTTTTTGTGACGATTTGTATCAATGTTGAGCAACCCCACTGAATAGATAACCTCAATAATCAATAAACAAAGGAACATTAGGGATTGAAACCTAGGGACTGAAAACTAGTTTTCAATCCCTAATGTTCCTCATTTTACTTTTAAAATTAAGACAAATGCTCAGTCACAAGCTTTCAATATCAAAAAATAAAAATGTTTTCTCTCATGTTTACTCGTTCTTTACACATTACCAAAAAACATTAGGGATTGAAAACTAGTGAAAACTATTTGTTACCGCTACTTTGCAAAGATACAAGGCTAGTTAAGATAATTTAATTTTGCTACTTAATTTGCAAGGTTATATTACTGAAAAAACAATGACTTTAAAGGTATAAATATAATGGATTGAACTCGTACGTCTTTCCAAGAAGATGATGATATGAGGTTGCGATTGGAATTCTATTAGACTTAAGGCTAATTTCGAGTTTGATGATACGTCGATGTAACTTACATAATGAATTGTGATATATCGTCCAACGTACATCGATATTCATAACATGTTGCTAATAACTTAATTATCGTTATCGTTGACATTCCTCTTGCAAGATTCTATAAATGAAGAAAAAACATAAATACATAACAGAGGTTTTAATTTTTGTTTGATTGCCTGTTGAAGTATAGGGGTAAGTTTTATCATGGTACAAGAGAAAGTGACATTAGGTCATTAATAATGCAACGATACTGAACTTATGCTATTGAGCATCTCCATTGCATTGTCAAAAGGGTGTTGCATTAGGTCACTAATAATGCAATATATTTATACATGTTACTAAATCTTTAATTTGGCTTTAAACATAATAATTATCAAATAGGTAAAAGAACTATGTTAAACCTTATGATAATTAAATTTACAAATTAAAAATCTAAACTCAACGTTACTACATAGCCTCCAAGTTTTATATGTTTTAGCATAATATATGAATTGCCAGTTTCTTTTTAGTGTTTGCTGCATATAACAAACTTAAACATATTTCTCATTCTCTGTAAATATATAATTTTGGCATACTGTGTATTTAGTTTGACCTGCAGTAGTCTGCAAGTCAAAAACCTCACGTTTTAATAATCATGCAGCTAGTAGATAGTGCACTTAATACACTTGATGTTAGGTGGTCCAATTCGTTCCATCACCTACCCTCTACACTTTCATTATCTCTACATCTTTTATTTCACTTTGGTCAAATCTTTATTTCTTGTATCCAAAAACAATACAGTACTTTATGCTACTCGCTTTTATAGTTCTTAACAATATATCCTTTTCTAGTTTTAATTACCAAAAAAAAAAAATAATAATAATAATAATAATAAAAAAATACCAAGCGCCTTGTAGCCCAACGATATGTAGTGGTGGTGTGAAATTATCTTTGTTGTTGTGGGTTTATGTCCCGAAAGTTTGAAACAATTATGTCAACTAGTAATTCTAATATAATAGTGCGAGTTTGCAAGTTTGTGAATTTTTCTTAAAAATATATTATAGTTTATCACACACATGTACTTAGCCATGCCAAAGTTTGATACCCATATAATTTTGAAAATAGATCTTGTAGCAACTCAATTTCGGAGGATACACGTATTAGACAATAAATTCATACACCTACGTGTTTATGGTTATCGTCAAATAAGTATAGCATCGATATTCCGCAGTTCAAAAAAAAAAAGTATAGCATCGTATCAACTGCTTCGGTTAAGATTGGTTTGCCACTTTAAAAAACGACCGGGAAACACTAAATCTGGTACTCAACATATTCAAACCGAACGCAAATGTTAGCTTTTTAAATAAATAATCAAAGACAAAACATATCATCAATTAAACAAAATCATTATCTTTGAATTTCTATTCTAATCATATGAACGTTTATTTCTACTAGGTAACAAGTACAAAAGTCATAAAGCGTGTAAAAGCGGGAACATAAGCACGCCAATGTTTCAAAGGAATAATATTTCACGTCCTTATCACCGTATTTGTCAATTATTCTGTGTAGGTCACTCAGATCACGCCGAGAGTTTGAGCATTGTCACTGTGAATGATTGGCGAGATAGAGTGGAAAAAGAAAAGTTGTGAGCAAGGCTGTCAAGATCGCGATCTCACGTGAGATCGTTTTTGTCTTTGCAAGATCGAGATCGTAGGATCGGATCGAGATCCTACGATCCTACTTAAATGTCTAAAAATCTTATTTTTATAATAATTCCTATTCAAAGATGATTGTATAACAAATTAGAGAAGAAGAAAAAGTTCTGAAAGTTATAGTAATATGAGAATGCGACGCATAACGCTTACAAATACAAAAATATCTAATCAGTAATTAAGGACGCTGAACCTTTTAATCAAAAAATCTATATATCTTACTCTTATTAGACATTTACAGTAATTAATGCTTGCTATATTGATTTAATTTAACAAAATTCATTCATTTATAGTTTATAACTTAGTTAAATTAAGGGAAGTGGGATCGAATCGGATCGAGATCTTACGATTCTATGGTAAGATCGAGATCATACTTAAGATCCTATACTTTTTAAGATCCTACGAAGGATCGACTCGTTTTTTCTTAAAGGGATCGTAAGATCGGAAGATCTTAAGAGCTAGATCGAGATCTTAACAACAGCTATGGTTGTGAGTATTCAAGAGAGTGAGAGTTGATTTAACGTTTCCATTCTTATGTATATGTCTCGATGAGAGTGGAAAATTAAATAACTTGAGGTTATCGTACTTTGAGAGTTTTATTTACTGTTTCCATTTATGTAAGATACTGTAAACATAACGGTGTACGCATCAAAGAGACCAAAGAATGATCTCATCTTCAACAACGCCAAACTATTTTCTTTTGAGATATGCTAAAACCATATAATTTTCACAAAACAAAATCCACAAAATCAGGGGCGGAGCTATTAAGGGGTCGGGACGGCCTAAGCTTGTTAGTGTAATTTTTCGCGATTTCATGTGTTCTTCCCGAAAATAAATTGTTTCGGCCCTCCCATCTAATGTTCTTGTGAAAAGAAATTGGTCAGCCCTCCCAACAAATTTTTTCTAGCTCCTCCACTGCACAAAATGAAGTGTCATGTTAATGTGTAGTATTCATGTTAATGTGTAGTATTCGCTCTCTTCCTTTTGAAATCATCTAATATTTGAAGCTAACAGTGATCGTGACACATCATTCTGTAGATTTTGTTTTCTAAATATCACGGAGTATAGTATGAGGTTGTGGCTTTCTTTTCTTTTTTTTTTCTTCTTCTCATTACTTAGATTTCGATAAAATAGTGTTTATTTCATATAGTAGATTTGCGTGTTGGACTTAGGCTGGACGCAATAAGCCTATCGACCGAATCGGTCGACCAAGTGCATATCGGTCGTCCTTATTGCAGCCACTCGGTCGCGACCGAGGTAGGAGTGAAAAAAAAAAACATTCGGTCGAGAATGGGACCGAGTTGTTTTGTAATTTTTTTTTTGAAGTTTGATCCTACCGTTGGCCTTTTAATGTTTATATGGTGTTTGNAAAAACTCCCTATAAATACAAAACATAATGTTATCTGAAGTCTGTTGTAATGTTTTTATTTTATTTGAATTAATATGTAACGTTTTAATTATGAATGAAATTTTATTTTGTGTTAAAAATGTTTAAAAAAAAAATTGAACTTGGTCGCCCTTACTGGGGCACCCAATCGCCTGCAGGTCGCTGGAGAGAGAAAGCTGACGTGGCAGGAAAAAAAGAGGGTCGCGGGTCGCCTTATTGTGTCCAGCCTAACTATTACTCGTGTATTATTATCTTTTTTCCCCTTATTGTTATAATTGGCTATCGTCATAAGTTCCAATTGTTGTGTCTGATCACAACATTGTATTTCTGTTATATCAGACAAAAAACTATGTATTTACGAATTTAAATGCATTTAAGGACCTTTCATAAAATATATAGAGTAATGTCACTTATCCAACCATTTTATATTGGTGTACGAAGTTTGATTCTTGACATTTGTTTTTTTGGTATGTGCAATTTGTGTTCGGTCTAAGCATTCACACTTCCTTCACACAAATCACAATAGCCTGTAGTCAACACTACAACATGGTTGTGGTTAATTGTGAGTTGTGACCATCATTTCTCCTATGGAGACTCTAAATACATATATTTATCTATGCAAATGATGTTTTCAAGACAATACACATGTACATTTCTTTTGGTTTTCTTATTTGGTCAGACCTGTTTGTGGCAACCGAGTGGTTTCAAGTTGTTGTGTTAAAAGTTGGGATAGTCTAAATACACCAAGATAATTACCTCATGATTGAGTTGTTATAACTTACTCCAAGAAATTTAAAGAATTCACGCTTTTTCAAGACTAGCCACCAGCCCACCATGAATGAAGTGCATTAACTTTTTCAAGAATTCACACTTTTATACCTCATTAATGCCGTCATCACCACTTTTGTGGTTATATTTTTTAATATTTTTTGTCATATAGATATTAAAAATACAATATATATTTTACATATATTATAAGTGAAACGAGAGCAGTGGAACGAGAGCAGTGATTAAAAATACAATATAGATTTTACATATTGTTTATAAGTGAACAAGCAATGCATATTATTGAAAATATATAATTAAAAGAAATAAATAACTAAAAATACAGTATAAAAAGTGTTACATAATTATTTTGTTAGGTCAAATATTTTCTGGAATGCGATAATAATATTCGCGAAACACATCTTAACGGCTAACATAGGTGTCCTCCCATCCAGATGCATTCCCAATTTTATATGTAATCCAAAGTGGATGAGTTAACGGTAATGGACAACCTTCGCATAGTGTCGCTTTGATATAATGGTTACCATTCACATGAACAATCACAATTGTCTCATGTGGTTCCGATTGTGGTGGACTCGACCAAAGCGGAAAACTCGTAGTGCAACCTCCGACATTTCCTCCATGAGTTAGACTTATAACAACTCTTTTATATGCATAGGCAATAACCAAACCTGTGTTTGGCATTTCCATCCACTTTTCAGCTTTTTTTACGGTCTCATAATTTTTTTTTATAACCTATTGTTCCAAATATATACTTGTATTTCTGTTGGTTAAAATCTAACTCCTGCACCAAATCAGACCAAATACGACGCCACTGATCTTAAGGGAGACCGAGAGCGACAACGACAGATCGAAATCCGCAATTGCCATCACCTATGACATCTTGTAAATCTGTAACATAAGAATGGAAAATCTGTGGAAGTTGTTTCAAAAATCTTTCCGGAACGCGTTTCATGGACGATTGGCTCACATNTTGTTCCAAATATATACTTGTATTTCTGTTGGTTAAAATCTAACTCCTGCACCAAATCAGACCAAATACGACGCCACTGATCTTAAGGGAGACCGAGAGCGACAACGACAGATCGAAATCCGCAATTGCCATCACCTATGACATCTTGTAAATCTGTAACATAAGAATGGAAAATCTGTGGAAGTTGTTTCAAAAATCTTTCCGGAACGCGTTTCATGGACGATTGGCTCACATACGAACTATGTCTCGAAGGTTCCTGGTTTAAGTCCAGGAACACGTCACGTGCACGTGTTTCATAGTTCGAGCATGCACTATGTCTTGGTGGTTCCTCGTTCAAGTCTACCCCGAAAAACTTGATTGAATGACTACTTTTACTAGGAACTTGAATTTTCGGATCAGCACACTACTTTTTTGTGTTTCTTGCTTGGTCGTCCACGGGTATTTTGTTTAACCGCAGGTTCTTCAATTAGAAGTGCACTTGGATTGCTTATACAACCTAGCTTTCTTAGTAAACTCATTTTTCCTGCATTGGACTGCTTGTTAAAATTTTCTTTAAAAATATGTAAGTCATCATCACATTGAATATCTTCATCTGATGAACTTCTCCTAAAATCATATCAAGGGCTTCATTTGAAACAAAACCCCGTAATAAGTTGAAACACCGGAATATTATGTTGATGATAACGAAAGATTCTGCTTCTTTCAAAGCTTTCGTTGATTGTCATAACTTGAGACTGCACGATCTCATTGATACATCCCACAAATTGCTCTAAGCTGTGTTTTTTATGTTTCAAAATGGTGACCAAAACAAATTGTCGTCACTAAATTCTCGTCACTAAAGCTACTTTTTCTTGTAGTGTACTTTGTTAGGTCAATATTTTTCACCTTAGAAATAAAATATAAAGAATGTTACAATATAACTTTGTTAGGTCAATATTTTCTGGAATACGATAATAATATTCACGAAACAAATTTTGACGACTAACATAGCTGTCATCCCATCCAGATGCATTTATACTTTTATAAGTAATCCAAAGTGGATGAGTTAACTATATCTTTTAATTTTGCCGGGGTGAATTAACCCTTTTACCCAAAAAGTGGATGAGTTAACGGTAATAGGCAACCTTCGCGTAGTTTCGGTTTAATGTACATTACAAGAATCAGGAGAACTGGCTACGAGCAAAATTCCGACGACACATTGTCGTCGGCATTTTACACTAAACGACAAAAAAAAAAAAAAAAAAAAAATAAAATAAATAAAAGCTTGCATAAGTAAAGAAATGCTTACATTAAACCATTTTATATAAGAGATTATTTCACCATACATTTTTTGCGAAATTTAAAATTGCAAAAAAGAATCACACAATCATCTTCTATAAAATTGATGCATAAGTAAAGGGCTATTCTAAATACACCGTAATAATTACTTAATTATTGTAATTATCACTGATCATAAACATTAATAACATTATAATAATGACATTTATTATCTTTTTTTCTTTCCCATCACCTTTACCACTATTATCTTTTTTTTCTCTCTCATCACCACCAATCCACCATTAAGTTGTTCTCCTTCACTACACAACACCACCACCACCATTTTCTATCACCATCTTCAATCATCTTCATTTTCTCGAAATGCACAAACCCAAAAAGAAGAAAAAGAAAAAAAAACATTCACAAAATCCCAAGTAATGAAATTTGGTCAGATCTGGCATAAGTGATACGTAAATCGATGTAGTGATGTCGGATTTAAAGATTCCGGCAGGCGGCAGCTGATGACGATGGCATGTGGGGCGGCGCGTCAAAAGTCTGATGACGGAACTTTATGTGACAGTATGGTTGTAGTTTCAGTTCAATTTGTTGTGGTGCTCTTCTCTAATTTAATCTTTGAATTTAAGATCTTTGGTATTGTTATAAAGAAAGAGAGAGTTGCATGTGTATTTTTTTTGAACGAGATGAATTTAGATTTTAGATGAGAGTAAAAGTTGGAGACAGTATCTTGAGTGTCTTTAATAATTTTTGTATTTGTTTCATGTTTTGTTTTAATTAATGTTGCTAATCTCAATAAAGTTAATACACAAATATTGACTTGAAAGTTGTGCTGGGTAAAAACTCGGTGAATTTAGTAGAACCCTAAAAGTTAGGGCAATATTTACCCAACTTAAACACTATAATGTCATATTTACTCAAAACATGTTTTAACTACATTGTATATAATGCATTCAAAACTTGTATTTTGGGTGTATATATATATGACATTTTGATACTTAAATTAGGTATATATAGAATCTATACTACTATATAATGCATTTGGGAATATTCTATAATTAGAAATGCTTAAAATTCAGATTCTTTTCTTTCTTATTATGAAAAGATTTCAAAATTAATTAGTTAGGAAGCAAGTTGGTTAGGAAGTTTGTTAGGAAGCGGTTGGTTGTTCAAACTAAAATTATTTGGCTTAACAATCTCTAATATTTCTACTTATAAAGCATGAAGATAACTAAACGTGTAACCAAATAACGCAAAATATAAATACACGGTACCGCCGCCGCATTGCTCGGGTACCGTTCTAGTTATTCTTAAAAGTTATGTGTCATTTGACCTATAATACTGTATCAGATTAGTATATCACGGCGCAAAAAATCGGATAGTCCTAAAAGGGCTAAGATATCAGTGCACCTCTACACGGCATGAACTTGTTATGGTGTTTGGCATTATGCATCACAATTACATAATTACTACTACATCTGTCCCGTAAAAACTGTCCACTTTGACTTTTTTAAGGTTTTTTTTTTCAACTTTGATCTTAAATATTTATGTTTACGTTATATAACGCTTGATGAAGAATATATGAATGGATTATAATTTAAATGTATTTTCATTGGTATGATTTTTATCAAATAATATACAATGCAAACAGAATAATTTAAGGTCATTTGAAAAAGAAAGACTTAAAAAAAATCAAACTGGACAGTTATTATGAGACGGATAGAGTAGTACCTTATAATATCTTAGTAGTTTATTCATCAATTATACATTGCTAAACAATTAAGCGTGTATTTTTCTTATAGGTGTCATACGTTTTAGGCTGTTTAAAGGAATAACATGATGGGTTTTTAGTTGCGAGTTATGTGGACTTTTATCACGCCGATGATCAACATGTCAAATGACCCAAATAACAGGAGAATTACGAAAATGGTTATATTTGACTATTTTATTTAAGTTGAAGTCACTTAAAAAAATCAAAAAATGGTTATTTGAGGGTGTAGCGCTCTCAAGATGCGATCAATGCGACATGACTATCCAACGAAAATACGACACATGTCATAAATAGTCACTTTGAGGGTGTAGCACACCGGGGTGCGACGGGCACACCCAATAAAAATGCAACACATGTCTAAAATGGTCATTTAGGCTGTAGCACCCTCAAGGTGCAATACGTGCCACAAGAATCAATGAAATTTTCTAATTCTTTTAGAGGGATAAAGTCGTCAAATATGACTTTGCTTTTTGTAATTTTCCCCAAATAAATCATGTTTAGAGTCTCGTTGGTCATGTCATTAGTTAATTACAGACATGTTGTAATCAATAATTCTATCGTTTGGTATGATGTGTTTAACAATTTTTTTTTATTATTATTTTTTTTAACTTATGACGTGTTTAACGACTATTGATGTTATGTAAATTAGCGTGAGTATTTAAGACTAGTTTTTATAGTCACTACTATCATCATCTTCAAATCAGCACCACATCAAACTCGTCACCTTTTATATTCTATATTCACCAACAAACCAAAAATATAAAAATACCCCAATTTATACAAATATACCGCACAATATACCCAACACACACTCACAAACTAAATAAATAACAATAAAATNCTTAAAAGTTATGTGTCATTTGACCTATAATACTGTATCAGATTAGTATATCACGGCGCAAAAAATCGGATAGTCCTAAAAGGGCTAAGATATCAGTGCACCTCTACACGGCATGAACTTGTTATGGTGTTTGGCATTATGCATCACAATTACATAATTACTACTACATCTGTCCCGTAAAAACTGTCCACTTTGACTTTTTTAAGGTTTTTTTTTTCAACTTTGATCTTAAATATTTATGTTTACGTTATATAACGCTTGATGAAGAATATATGAATGGATTATAATTTAAATGTATTTTCATTGGTATGATTTTTATCAAATAATATACAATGCAAACAGAATAATTTAAGGTCATTTGAAAAAGAAAGACTTAAAAAAAATCAAACTGGACAGTTATTATGAGACGGATAGAGTAGTACCTTATAATATCTTAGTAGTTTATTCATCAATTATACATTGCTAAACAATTAAGCGTGTATTTTTCTTATAGATGTCATACGTTTTAGGCTGTTTAAAGGAATAACATGATGGGTTTTTAGTTGCGAGTTATGTGGACTTTTATCACGCCGATGATCAACATGTCAAATGACCCAAATAACAGGAGAATTACGAAAATGGTTATATTTGACTATTTTATTTAAGTTGAAGTCACTTAAAAAAATCAAAAATGGTTATTTGAGGGTGTAGCGCTCTCAAGATGCGATCAATGCGACATGACTATCCAACGAAAATACGACACATGTCATAAATAGTCACTTTGAGGGTGTAGCACACCGGGGTGCGACGGGCACACCCAATAAAAATGCAACACATGTCTAAAATGGTCATTTAGGCTGTAGCACCCTCAAGGTGCAATACGTGCCACAAGAATCAATGAAATTTTCTAATTCTTTTAGAGGGATAAAGTCGTCAAATATGACTTTGCTTTTTGTAATTTTCCCCAAATAAATCATGTTTAGAGTCTCGTTGGTCATGTCATTAGTTAATTACAGACATGTTGTAATCAATAATTCTATCGTTTGGTATGATGTGTTTAACAATTTTTTTTTATTATTATTTTTTTTAACTTATGACGTGTTTAACGACTATTGATGTTATGTAAATTAGCGTGAGTATTTAAGACTAGTTTTTATAGTCACTACTATCATCATCTTCAAATCAGCACCACATCAAACTCGTCACCTTTTATATTCTATATTCACCAACAAACCAAAAATATAAAAATACCCCAATTTATACAAATATACCGCACAATATACCCAACACACACTCACAAACTAAATAAATAACAATAAAATACCCCCTTTCTTGGTTTGCACAAAAGTGGTGCATACCACCACTATAATGCACAAAGATAGTGGTGGTGGGCATAGACGGAACTTGAACATTTTTTTTTGGGGCCGAATTTAATTTGGGGGAGCGAATCGGAGATTTGTTTGTAACCTCAACTAAATTACCCCTAAAACCTATAATATTTACATTAAGTGCCGCAAATTTTGGGGGGGCCGGGACCCTCCCCTGCCCCTACATAGTTCCGTCCATAGTGGTGGGTTGCTTCTATGGTAAGGTGAAGACCATCAATAACTAGAAAATATGCTTAGTTAGATGAAAGTCAAGAATGACTCAATCAGGTTGTTAACACAAAAAATATAACGCGCTGTTTGAGTTTGACTTTATGGAAAAACAACCTAATATGGCAAGCCGAATGTGTTTTGTTTTTTACTTTGTTAAGAATGCACGACTTAAATTGAAAAACTATCATGTAAGATTATATTTCTTAGTTATCAATTGAATTCACGGAATTTATCATGAACTAATCTTTTCATAACCATATGATTATCAAGTGAATTTAGGGACTTTTAGTTTCAATAACGTATGATTCGGGAATAGTTTATATCAAATCAAGATAACATGAAACATATGTGAAGTTAAGCGGTAAATGGAGGTTTGCGGCTGATGTAAGTATTTTGGTAGTTCGATTTTCCAAAGAATTATTTGTAAAAATAATTCTCGGGTCGTTTCCCAACGAAGGTTGACGGCGAGTTTGACGAATAAGATTGTGCTCGTGTGAAGTGAATGGATTAAAAGTTGGATTTTTGATTTGAATTATTACTACAAATGAACAAATTACAAGTAAAAGGCAAAGGGAATTCAAATAACGCAAATCCCGGGCTAATCCCGAGATTTATAAAATGAAAAGTGAAATTAAAAAGGTTAAAATGCAAAAATAAAAACCTAAGGGACTGAAAATGTAAATTTACAAAACTATTTTAAAAGTTTAAAAAACTAAAAATGAAAAGTAAAAATTAGGGACTGAAACTGTAATTTTCCAAACTTATTTTTACACTTAACCTTTAAAACCAAAACACATGGACTATTTTTGTAATTTTCTAATTTGAATTATAAAAGAAAACTATTTTGATTCTGTTTAAACTAAAACCCAAAATACAAGGACTGAAATTGACAAAATTTAAAAATGTTTCTGTTTTCTTTTTCTCTTTTCAAACAGCCAAACTAGCTTATTTCATTAGCTTGTAAAAAGCTCAAAACTGAACCAAATTAAAAACCAAAAACTGTTTTAGAAAGCTGAGCAAGCATATATTACTAAAATCTAAAAAGCCCTATCCCAATATAATCAATTGAACACTAATTTCTAGCTTGAACAGATTACAAAACTATATTATGCAAAAGACTTTAGTTCAGCAGACTTGGAGTAATTTGGAGAGCAAATTCAAACAACTAGATTTTATTGAACTAAACTGAAATGATCAAGTATCAAACTAGGCCAAGTAAACAATCTAAAAATCACAATATCACTCAGATTACAACACAATTGATCAACCAAATCTAATCATGAACTAGCAGTCACCCAGGCAGTACGTACTGAGTAAAACTAAGAACTCTTATCAGTTGACTATTTATATGCATAAGAACTTTGACTATTTTCAAACTCAGCATCCTAAAACTATTCCTAGATGTATGATGAACACGTTTAAGCGTAAAATTCATATCAGCAAACACAAAGTACATCAAACAATCTAGGATTTATGAGCAGTCAACAAGACACGCAAGCAATAAAGAAATTCTACGCTAATGTTGACTTTTATCTATATACCTACTGATTTAATGCACTATCTATTGTTATTATGCCTAAAGTTAACTATCTGAGTAAAATTTTCCACAAGAAACCAACTGGAATACATGATTTTCTACTGATCCAAACACCCTCTATTCTAACTGAATTGGATTTTTGTGAAGTAAACATGAGATTCAAAATATAAAATCGCCATACAAGATCATAGCATAGTGTGATATACTGATAAACTCTCAGAACTGCAAAGATCAATAACTATCTACCTCAGAATCACACAGTGCAATACTAGACATTACGATGAAACAGTAAAGTGAAATAAGATAAAACAAGCAATCAAGTTTCTACAACTAATCGAATTATCTAAGATATGATCACTACAAGCTACAATTACAACAAAACAAGACAGTACACAGATCTATACTATTCAAAACAGAAAGCAACATTGAGCTCAAAATGGAATCAATGACTTACAAATTTGGGACCCTAACCGAAATAGGGGAAACGCCAAAACCAAGCCTATCATTTAGATAGGCACAAAATAACCTTCTGCTACCTGAATCAGATCTGAGTTCCCAATATTCTTCATTACCCCAATCCTTTGACTCTTAGTTGACCAGCTTCCATTAGAACAAATATAAGCAGGAACAAATCAAACAACTCTCACTATTAACTATCAAGAAGCTTGGATGAACTTATAAAGACTTTAAATGAAAGCTTGCAACAGATTTGAACTATTAAATTGCTTGAAAGACAATAAAGACAAATATTGAAAACTTGAATTTTATTGAAAACTAAAGTCGAGTACAAACTTTTAAGCTGAAATACAAATCGAATAGCTAAATTACACTAAAAATCTACTTTACTCTCCTACTCCTACTCCTAAGCTAACCAACTATCTAACCAACTCAAGTGAGGAGTGAAGATCAGCTTATATAGCTCAGCTCAGGGAGCGTCTTTAGAAACCTCTAGAAATGGTATCCACCAAGAATATACTCCCTTAGATCCCTTGTGATGCCAGTCTTCCAATCATATGCTTCCATGTGGATTCGTGACGTGTAGGAGCTAATCAGAGCGTGCCACCTGTCATTCCTTGTGTCAGACCTGTCAGGGAGATGGAAAGTGACTCAATTACCCCTAAATACGAGGTTGATTGAGGTTAATTGGATTGGAAGTGGTTAATTGTGGATTTGGGGTAATTAGGGTTCTAATGAGCTGGTAAAAGGGATTTGGGGGAAAAAGTGCGCGTTTGTTTTTGTTTTATTTATATTTATTTGAGTTTGTGGACCGGGTATTGGGTAGTGGGTAACAGGCCGGGTTGAGGGCTTTTGGTTAATGGGCTGGTGGGTTTGTGTAGTTGGGTTTTTGGGTTATAAAGAATAATGGATTAATGGTTTTGAGTAAATGGCAGCTTTGTTAAAACAAATGACAAGGACCCAAATTGTATTTTCTGATTCTTCAGGGATCTAATCTGTAAATTTATTCCAAGGATTAATCTTGACATTTGTTGATTTAATGAGGACCAATGTTGTCATTTTGAGCTCAATCACGATCAAGGCTTGAGAAAATGCTTCCCGGTTCCGATTCTTGACACTCGTTTCAATCCCGTGCTCGTTTTGTCATTTTTGTCTTGGTTTTTGTCCAATTTTTCATTATCTATCCCTGCACAATCAAAAACACAAAAAACAAGTATATCTTTGGCATTCGTTAGCGTTTTCGGTCTTATTGGTCTTAAAATGGTGAATAAACGATATGTGATTTAACACATATCA